>VCCN01002456.1:324523-334788 GCA_006491835.1 Architeuthis dux
ATTTTCTTTATATGTACATATAAAGAAAATGACCGTCTGAATGTCTGTCCAGAAAGTATTCAGCCATTTGATATTAACCAAAAAATAGCCTACCTATGGCAATGGTGACTTAGTTTCCTTCAAAGTATTCCCCTTGGGACCTCACACACTTATACCAGTGTCCTTTTCAAAATAGTCTGCAAAGTCCTCTTTCGGGATTGCCATCAGCTTGGTTGTTTCATTTTCCTTAATCTTGTCCATGGTCTTTAAAATTAAGGAATTAAGAAAAGCCAAAAGTCGTAGAGAGCCAAATCTGGCCTAGGGGGGCTGACAGACCTGGGTGAGGCTGTTTGCCCCCAAAACCCTGCACGAGATGTGAATAATGACTTGCTCAGTGTTTGCGAATGTGACAGCCACACAGTACACAAGCTCACCTAATGGCATTTCACTGCCGACCGAGTAACCCACAAAGTTCCACGCATGCGCAGTAAGGTCCCCAAGTTACATTAATGCTGTGCAACCAATTCTTGAGATATTCAAAATGGCTGGATACTCTCCGGACAAATTTTTTTTTCCTACTGTGTTTTTTCTCTTTTACATCAGATATTTTTTTTTTTTAAACATTAAATGGCAAGATTTCATAATCAACCGATATCTTCAGATGAGACTTGAATTTGCATCCCATACCTTGGAGACTTGTCTCGTGACAATACCGTAACCCAGTGATTCTCAAACCTTTTTGTATGACGGCACACCAAGAAATATATTTGACTTATGCGGCACAACCAACTCTTTACTCAATTAAAATGTAAATATACATTGGTGTTGTGAGGATTTTACTGTTTGATCACCATCCCTCTTCCACATAGCAGTAAACTTTGAGATAGTAATGAAGTGTACTGTAAGTTGATGTACTTTAAAAATGAAATGGATTAGATGAAAACATTTCAGTAGTCAATGAATAAAACTTTTATTATAGTATACTGATATACGTACACATCACCCCTTTTTCTCTTCATCTGTCACTAAAAACGTTGATCTCTCAAAATCTAGTAATAAAACAATGACAGGAGTGGAACAGACATAATACCTGTACTGGACATGTTACAGTTTGTGTATTTGGAAGAATTTATGCAGCACACTTGGAGGATAGTTATGGTGCATTATTGTGCTGTGGCACACAGTTTGAGAACCACTGCCATAACCATTTAGGCCTCAAGTTGTTAGGGATAAGCCAGCTTTCTCATCACTAATCTTACTGCCCCTCTCTTTCTCCCAATTTCATTCCATGCTGTAGTACTCTTAAGTTAATCTTTATCATTATTGGATGAAGTAATTGTAATACATTATTTGTTTGTTGTGTGGATGTGGTTAGACAATGTGGAAAAAGAGTGAGAAAAGCTTGTTACATCTCAAACATGTTTATTATCAACAAGCTTTTCTCACACTTTTTCCTTTTCCACATTGTCTAACCATATCCACCAATACATTATTTTAATTAAATTTGACTAGTTTTTACCTTCATCTTAATTTCAGTTGTTTTTATATACAACTTTAAGTTAGGGCCATTGTTTCTAAATTGACAATTCTTATGTATTTATGAAAATTTATGTTAGAAATACGCAGGGCTTATTTCATTCCAATAAATAAATTAATTTATAAAATAAACATTTCCCTACCTTGATTTGAAATCATGACCAACTGATTGGTAGCCGACTGTCTTACCGACTTCATTTGAGGATGAAAAATATTACTACTTAATGAGGCTTAGATTAAAATTTACATTTTCTGACTCGTGGCAGACATTTTGGGGATGTCGGTCAGATCAAAGAAGTGGGGTGCGGAGTATACACAGAATAATGTGTTTTTCATTTGAAACTCGATTGGAGGGTGCAGATTATCTATGGTTGAGGATTATACAGTATACAAAAGTAGCAGTAAATAGAAGTGGAGTTTGACCCTGCAGCAGTCAGGCATTTTTAATTATAATTATTAAACTATGTAACTTGGACACTCTAATCATCGACTCTTCTAATACCCGATCAATATAACTAGAGCATTGCGAATCCGGGCCACACTACCACTGTGCAGTGTTCATTTTGGTATTTATTGACAAGGTCCATCCTGTCAATTAAATCACAATGGTATCATGTCCTGATTTTTAATTCCTTACTATTCTATCTCCCCTGCGGTCAAAGACAGCATTCCAAATACCTTCTAAATTACACACTTGACGACATTACAAAGGGATCAATCCATCCAAAAAGAAGTTGCATCTCTCCCCCTGGAGGTTGGGCAGATAAACCCCAATAAAACGAAACTCTTCATCTTTGATGGTAACAATCTGCTTGCTGGATACACATAAAGAACAACTTAACAGTAGTGTTGCCGATTCATTGTGTTTATTGTTTTGGCAGTGCAAAATTTAACTTTTTGGCAGTCAAACTAGCGCGCGAATATTTTTTGAGTCGGCAGCACTGCTTACCAGCCAAAAAAACCATGCAAGTGAGTAGAAAAACTCCCAGTCAATGTTGCCGATTGTTTTTATCTTGTAGCTTAAAATATAAAAAATATGGCTTTCATTACCTTTCCTATTTCCAAATTGCTGTAGCTGAACCGACCGAGTCATCCGCTGCTGCTTATGGTGAATTTAAAGTCAAAGAAAGAGACAAGATTCACCAGAACAGCATTTTCATTTACTGGTCCACTGATATCTGGCAATTTCATGTGATTCAAGCGACTAGTGGGATTTTTTTCACAAATGTATTAAGGATAAGGTAGGGGTAGTGTTTTTAGCTTAAGAGTTAGGGTTTAGGGTTGACTTGTATTGGTATGATATATGTAAGTGCAGCTGGCCTAGGCCTACCACGTTTAGGTATACGTCCTTCACCCATTTTCACTTCAGAAAGTGGAAAAATATTGAAATTGTCGTCTGCTTCTTTGACTTTAAATTCGCCATCAGCAGCAGCTAAAGCAAACGATGATTTCCCGATTGTGTTCCCTTTGCTAATATTTTTTGTGTGCTTTCCATCCACCAGTAGATGATTTTCAGAAAGAATATGCATTTATTTCTTAATAAATAAGCAATTCAGGTAAGAACATAGCATTTTCATTTTAATTAGTCATTTCTTACGTTCGGGTTACGTCTCTTTGTTTTTGCACTTTTGTGCATCCGTAGTTGATTTCGACAATAATGGTTAAAATGTTTGCGTTCTCAAAACGAACAATTGCCAGCTGCGTTTGTTTTTCCTCTGGCTTTTCCTGTACAAAAGATATATAAATGTTTCCTTCCTAACAAAACAGGCCATGTACTGGTCGCAACACATCACAAAATTTGGTCCACGCAAAAATCGTATAAACTTTTTACGTTTTTCGCTGATGTTTTTGACCAAATTCTGAGTTCAAGGGCAGACAACTTAGTGTCTCAAGGAAGGTAACTCTTCTTGACTTCGCGTCCATCCAGGCCGTGCTACCACGAATTCTGTTGAAGTCCAGAAAAGCAGTAAGTTTTTTTTTATTAATCTTCTGAAACAAAAAATTTCACACAATTCGTAAACTTTTCTTCAATCATTTGAATTCTTCATTAATTGTGATTTGTCTGCAATCACAAACAATCTTTAGATAATCTCCTTGTTGGGCTCCTAAAACGGTGTTGGGTGAAAAGTGTTCCCCATCAAAAAAGTTTTACATATTGTTTAAAACGAATTAAAAATAAATAGCAATTTCGAAATCCTTCAGCAGATCGTTGAGAGAAAACAGTCTTCGTTTTCAAGTAGGTAATTGTCAAAGAAACTCTTTTTGCTCCATTAGCCGAAAACTAAACTTGGATTTTTAGGTATATGCCTTTTTTTTGTTTATGAAGTGCACGTGTTTATTTCATACAGGTTTTCTGAACATCCTAAAAGAGTGACAAAATTGAACACTTAAAAATTATTAGTTTACATAAAGTTAGCAAATAACAGTCTGAGAACTTCGAATACATTTTTATTTTTATAAATAATGTTTTCTTATTGATTAGTTTATCGCAAAATAAATATTTATTTATTTAACTCGAGATTTACTTTAGTTTACCTAGTGCGAAAAAAACAGGAAAAGGTTGGTTTTTTTGTGTTTTTTTTAAAGTAATTTTTTGTGCTTTTAATCCATTAGACCTTCCAAGAATTTGTTAGTTTTTAGAAAAATATACTGTTTTAGGTTTTACGAATGGGGTTCTATTTACAATGTAACTCTAATGGTCAACTGGATCGTTACTTTCCGTCCGTTGTACGGAAGTGAGGCTTCGAAGTATGTGGTTACTTCACTTGGTTCATTTCGTTAACTTTCGTTTTTATTTTAAAAAATCAATCAGTTCCAGTAATTTTTTGGTGTTTCATTATGGTTTTGGGAGGCCACGCGGGCCTGCATGGGTTCGCCCTGGGTGCACACCCAAGCACGCTGGTGGCAGGCCCGTGTAGCCCTTCAAAACCTTAATGAAAGCACACAAAATTCTTTATTAAAATATCGAAGAAGCCTAGATAACAACCTTCACAAGAAGTGGAGTAATCGAATACTCCGAAGCAGTGTTTCCGTACAACGGACGCAAAGTAACGGTCCAGTTTACCAGTACAGTTACATTGTAAACGAACCCCCCCACCCCCCTGCTAAAACCTTTTAAAAAATCGATTTTCCTAACAACTTTCAAATCCCTGAAATGTTCTGGGGTCTAAGCATAAAAAATTATGGGCAAAAAATTTAAAAAAAAAGATTTTTTCGACTAGGTAAACTAAAGTAAATCTTAACCACTTTATTAAGTATAGAAAAATATAAATATTTGAGTAAATTAAGTCATTCCCCCTTCATGTTTAATTCACAGCTAAAACAATTTCATTTACCAGTTTGAGAAGCACTGGACTAAAGGTATGATTCTAAATTAACCAATACAAATATGCTGCTATTTGTATGGATAAAATCCTAGTTTATTCACGTGGAAAATATATAACTTAAATTTAATATAATTGAATTTTATACACGTTCTACTTCAGCATTTCAGACTCTTTAAACCTGGAGTTTGGTATATAATTTTATTGAAAATCCATAGGTTGTATATCTGTTGGCTTTTAAGCAATAGAAACCATCATGTGATCAACGTCTTTTGGCAGCATGACATGTTGGGGGTTATCTATTAAAAAATTAGAAAAAGGGGTGATCAATGAATAAATTACTTCTCTCGGCTTTTGTTGGGCCGTGATCACTCTTCTCGCCCTAGCTATGGATGAAATAGTAGGGCAGACTGGGCTCTCTGGCTATGAGTGGCAACCAGTCTAGGAGACAGACAACTCTGATTCCAAAATAATCCTGAAGAGGAATGAGCTCCATCAGGCTATCCTTGACACACCCATGATGAAATCATCTGTGATGACCCACTGGGTTACTGTATGGTAGGTCAAAGTGAATGGGGCTCTCCCCATGGTAACTCGACCCCCTGCCACCTCCATGAATCCTCACATGCTGGCAGTCAATCAGGGGCCAGCGAGCCATCATGTGACAGAGCACTAACTTTGAATCAATCTCTTTCCTCCCAGTTTGCTGTCATGTAAATGCATCCGAATCTCACTCCACCTTTTCCACCATTGGCTCTCGTACCTCGTGGTCTGGGAGCCAGAATACCAGTTTTTCCTAACAAGCCAATAATTTGGCCCAAACTGTAAGACAATCCCACTTTATTTCACACACACACATTGTCATCATAAAAGACGTTTTAGCAAAAAACATTTTATTTACACGGTTGCAAACCTACACTAAAATAAATACCTGAACAAAGAAATTTTACATATTCACACACACACGCGCATAAACAATAACTGCTGAATCACACAAAAACATATACACGGACAATGGACTTTTACATACACACACATAAACATTAACTAAATCTACACCCTTGTTCAAATAAAGAAATGTTCGTCTCTTTCTGAAGCCGGCATTCACCCTCCACTAACAGAATTCCCAATACTCATCAATAGATTGAATTCTTTCCTTCACAAAAGCCCTGGATGCCGGCACCCATCCTCCATAACCGGATAGGTAAAAGAAAGGTAAAACTGTCAAAATGTGAAATTTGGTAAGAATTCTAAATAAAATAAAGATTTTGTGTCACTTGGTCTTATTAAATTATTTTGGAGTGAAGAAATGTATAACAGGTCTGATTAGTCACTCAATATAAACTGTCACATGACCAACGTCTTTTGGCGACATGCTGTGTTGGAAGTTGTGATGACTTGGGCTTCGAAAGAAGTCACAAAGTCCAGCAATATATATGAAAGAGAACCTACCTTTTTTTTCTATGTAGAAATACAAGGTGATCAGTCAAGTTCTTCAGTTGTCTGTTTCTTCTTAAGTATTAGTACTGGTTAGTAATTGAGAAGATAGGGAGGAAAAATAGAATATAGTGTGGTTAGCATTTAGAAGATTCAGTTGATCTTAGGTATGCTTGATTTAGGAGACGCCAGATGTGACTAGACAATAGGAAGTGCTTCTAAAAATAGTACACACCGACTCCTGTTGTCCAGAGGTCATGACAGGGGTGATCAATTAAAAAAAATTGGAAAAAAGGATGATCAATGAATAAGTTACTTCTCCCACATTTTGTTAGACCGTGATCACTAAAAAAAGTCTGAATTTTCAGAAGACCAGTGTGAATGCTGCTGGACACAAACTAAGCAACTTATTTAGCCAAAAATAACATTGCAATTATGGGGTGGGGGATAAGAAAAAGAAAAGTTTTTTTCTAGACATAATAATGAGTAAATGCTTTAATTTTCAACCCTCTACCTCCATTGGTGCGCTCTGTGTCTGTTTTTCCTTCTCTTCACTTAGTAAGAGGCAGATCTACACCCATCTTCATCATCATTGTTACATAACACCAACATGTCTTTTCACTAAAATTGTTCACCTGATGAGACTATCATCAAACAGCACCAGGATTGAACTATGCACACTCAAATCAATAATTGAGAAAATATGTTTTGTATTTTTAGGTGGCTCGACAGTGACTCGGAGATGTCGACAAAGACAGTTCAGAAGTTCAAGACAAAGCATTATGCAGATTCCGCAGAATGGTGTCCAGTCGCAGACCATGAAAATCTTTTACTTGTCGGTAATTACCAACTTGTAGAAGGGAAGAGTGAAACAGACACACAGGTAAGAGGAAAATTTGCATCGCAGTCATTAGCGTCCCTGGACCTTTGCACCTCTGTCATTAAGCAAATTTTAACCGAAGATTTGGCTTTGAGAATATTTTTGGAGTCAGATACTGTAATGTTTATATATAGGTATGTTAGGTTAAATCAATAAACATGCCGAAGCAAGCTCCCAGCAGCCCCCATTCTGTTTTCAGTCCCAGAAAGCGCAGACCGGAAGTAGGAACGGGGAAGGCTCAGTCCAACAGGCATAGCCCTGATCAACATGTATCTTTCATTATATCTTCTTTTCTTAACAAGCTAACATGGTTATGAATCAAACACATTCTAATCTCACACAGCTACAACAGAAAGAACAACAAAGGCACTTAAAAACAACAAGAACATTACAGATATTAGTCTTTTCTTTTTTTTTTTTTCAAATCCACTTACTAGAAAGTTTAATATTTATAGTTACATTGTAAATAGAACCCCCCTCGTAAAACCTGACCAAAAAAAAACAACTGACACGTAAATCTTTACCGTAAAAAATATTTAATCTTTTATTGTTGTTAATTGCAACCCTAACCTTAAAGACTAACCCTGGCCCTAAATTATATTCTTTGTAATTAGATTTAATAAAATACAGTTTCATTTTAAAACTGTTTGAAATGTTTTCTGCTTTCATTTCTTCCATAATAAGTTAGCAGCAGCAGCTTAAATAATTGTTATGGTTTAATGACAGGATTTACCGAACGAAGATAAATAATATACTGAAGACTAGAGAGTCCTCTGGTTAAATTACACCTTTTTATAGATATATTCTTCTATTTTAGCAACTTAACATAGGCTTTCGTAAGTTTAAAACTCCATTCAGTTATTATTCATCTCCGTTCGATAAATCCTCTTCCTTCCATTCAGTAATTCTTTGCCAATAGTACAGTGTAAACAATAACATTTACTTTTGAAAATATCCCATTTAACGTTTTAATAAATGGAAAAAAATTTTTTTTTTTTCTTTTTAAGTTTTAGGCTTTTTTCTTTCTAGCAAAAACAAGAAAAAGCTTAAGAATAATTTTAAAAAAAATTTAATTGTGTTTCTAAAATAGGGTGTCGAAAATTTTTCAAACGTGTGTGTACATCTCCTCTCAGCAAATCTCAGCAAAGCCTAAAGTTACTAAAACAGAATAATATATTTTGACAAAGGTATGATTTTAACCAGAAATCTTAAAAAAAGATTCCCATCATTATATTATTTATCTCTACCTGGCTTCGTCCGGCAAATCCCCATGACACAGCAAATCACAGTATAAGGCCTATAAAACACACCATAAACGTTACTAATGGAATAGTATCACCAAAAGCCTATGTAAAGTTACTAAAATAGAAGACTATATCTTTAAAAAGGTTTAATTTTAAACAGAAACTACAAAATATTCCCATCTGTATGAATGTATCAGCAAATCACAACATAATTTCTTGTCGATAAAACTAAACTCATGAAAGCATATGTAAAGTTACTAAAATAGAAGAATATATCTCTAAAATGGTGTAATTTAATCAGAAACCCTAAATACGACTATTTTCAGTATGGCGAGCAAGAGAGACGGGGGTTTGTTTATAAGTAAATCGAGGCACAAATGTCCGGGATGCAAATACCCTTGTACCGGCTGGGTCTATGGAATTATGTAGAGCTGGCTGCTTCTCTGAGAAATAAGAGTTACTTCCCTTATAATGAGAGTATTTTTTATTAATTCGGACCAATACATAGGAATGTTTTGAAAAAATATAAAAAAATCGTGGCATTTTTGAAAGTAAGAAGAAATTCAGGAAATATTTTAAAGATTATTGGTCTTTATTTACATAAAAAATGCTCCCGGAACATACATACAGTGGATACTGATGTTAATTGCCCAAAATACCCTGATAAGAAAATGCTGACAGAGTGTATTTCATTACACTTCATCTATCTGCAGTAAAACCAGATACAAATTCAGGCATCCACTGGTGTTATAAAAAAATTCTTCTTGGCAAGAGTAGCAAATGCAGGGAACAGCCTAAGTGAAAAGATGGTCACATCCGAGAATATCAATATTTTTAAAAACAATCTTTATTCTGATATTGGATATACCAAATTTAACTACCAATTTTCTTATTAGTTTAATCCCACTCAACTGGCTTAATGATGCAATTAACTTCTGTCAAAAAAGTCCTATTTCAAGTACATACATTCAATAAAAAAAAACCCACTATATATAGATATATAGATATATATATATATATACCGTTGGCCAGAATGCATTTGGTAAAAATGTCTACCTATGTTTCTGTGGAGTTTGAGCAGTTTCTTCACATTCTCTTACTTACTTTATAATTGATAGTTCACTACTTCAAAGCTGTTGATAGTGCAATTATATAATATATACATAGACATTGATCATGTACGTATTCCATTTTTCTTTTAAATTTCTTCCCAGGCTGATGATAACCCTTCACCTAATTCTCGTGTTGGACAGCTGTATTTATTCGAGCTGGACCCTGAATCAACAGAAGAACCCTTGACCATTTCTGAAGAGATTGGCCACTCAGGTATTCTGGACATAAAGTGGTATCGTTCAGCTCTGAATGGACATCCTACGTTTGGCCTTGTTGATGCTGATGGTCAGTTATGTGTGTTTCAAGTGAAGGGAGAGGAATCTAAGGAAATAAAGCAGATATTTTGTGAAGATCTTGGGCAAAATGTTCTTGGACTTTCCCTGGATTGGTCAGCACCAATTGGAGGCAGGTACCTTGCACTTTCTTTCGGTTTTTTGTTGTTTTTGGTTATGGTATTGTTTATTAACAGTAAAGTAGGACGACTTAACTGTCAAAAATGCATTGTATCATACGGACTGATTTGACTGACCACCGCTAAAGCAGCTAACATTTCTTTTTACTTTCATACTGTAATGACTGTTTGAGTTTTATTAAAAAAACGATTATTTTTTATTTTTTTATTTATTAAATCAAGTATTGTAAACCATTTTAATTAATTTTTGACTGCTATTTAGCCTCATCTTAATTTTTAGTAGTTTAAAAAAAAATTTGCAATGTGTAAAATGGCTTAACGAATAATAATAGCTTTTTTAC
>VCCN01002456.1:415736-430262 GCA_006491835.1 Architeuthis dux
GCTTTTAACTTCATTATTGCGTTAATATCTGATCAATGCGTTATATAGTTATACTTTCTGGAGCCTTTGTATGACATTTTGGAGCCTGTGTTTAACTACCATATTTTACATAATATAACATGAATCCATTTTTACACATGTTGTAACAACTATTATGGGACAGAGATAGTATTATCTTTTCTTCTCATCACTTCTTCGCATCTGACCTTTGTGTGCACACCCTCTCTCTGTTTTTTTTTCTCCCTCTGTTCGGTTCAAATCCTCTTTTTCTTTCTCTTTGTGCAATGATGCCCCTCCGCGCCCCACAATAACTCCCACCCCCTATCAAATCTGATTATCGTCTGCTTATCTCAATTTCGTACATGTTATCTGCTGCAACTATCCAGTCGATTCACGGTCACGTGGATTCATAAACAATAAACATCCATCTCCCTTCTGTCCTTCCTAAGTTCATCTGTTCTTTCTTTCTTCTTTTTCATCCGTCCAATTATTTCTTTCTTTCTGTCTTCCTTTCTCAGTCCTGCAGTTCATCTGTTCTTTCTTTCTTTCTTTCTTTCTTCTTTCTCATCCCTCCAATTCTTTATTTCTGTCTTCCTTTCTTAGTTCTGCAGGTCATCTGTTCTTACTTTCTTTCTTCTTTCTCATCCCTCTAATTCTTTCTTTCTTTCTGTCTTCCTTTCTTAGTTCTGCAGTTCATCTGTTCTTTCTTTCTTTCTTCTTTTTCATCCCTCCAATTCTTTCTTTCTTTCTTTCTTTCTTTCTTCTTGCTCATCCCTCCAATTCTTTCTTTCTGTCTTTCTCATCCCTCAGACTGTCATTCCATCCACTGGTCCTTCCTTCCTGGTTTCTTTCCAATCTTCTCTCCTTTCCCCACTTCCCAAATAATCTTATCTAACCACCTTCTTTCCTTCCTTCCTTCCTTCCTTCTAGCCACAACATATATTTTTTCCTTTCTTTAATTTTTCAAATTTCTTTCCAAATAAATATTCTTCCTTTTTTCTTTCCCTGTCTTTCATCTTATTCTTTTCGCATCTTGCTTAAGTCTTTCTGGGATTTTTCATTCCTTCTTTCTCCCCATTCTTTTCAAGTACTCTCTTCCTCCCTTACTCAAGTTTCTTCTTCTTCTTCTTTTTCTTCTTTTTCTTCTTTTTCTTCTTTTTCTTCTTCTTCTTCTTCTTCTTCTTCTTCTTCCTTTAAGACGCTTTATTTTGCGTCTATCTTTCCTTGTTCAAATATTATCTTTCCTCCTTAATTCTTTATTTCTTCCTCCTTCTTCTTCTTCCTTTTATTCCCGCTTTCTATCCTTCTTTCTTGCTTTAAAACACCTTTGTTCTTATTTCTTGTCATCATTCTCTTCCTTCATCCTCTCATGTCTCCTCTATTGATTATAGCCTTTCTTTCTTTGTTACCCAGATTAAAGCTTTATCTTTCTCTTTATTCCCCCTCTCATATACCCTTTTATTTTTATTTTCCCTCTCTCTCTAAGACTGTCTTTCTCTCTTCTCCTCGACACCCCCTTCTTAAATCTCCATATGTTTGGTCATTCATGCGTATTTTCTCTTACGTTTTCTATCTTTTTTTAACCCTCCCCCCACTCTAATTAAAAGTCTATGTCTGCTTCTCGCTTTCTTTTAAACAAATTAAATTCGTGTCTTTCTTCTAAAAACCTTCAAAACCGCACTGTTCAAAGTCTTATTATAATGTAATGTGTTTTTTCCCCTTATACCTAGTTACATTAAGTTGTACAGCAATACCTTAACCGTAATACATTAAAAAAACGTACTAATCAAATTATTAGGTTTCGTTGTATTTTGTATAATATAAAGTTATATAAATCAACTATAAAATGAAAATCCAAAATACTCACGTGTACACTGAAACCATTTTTATACACTCAAATACCCCCCCCCCCTTCCTTTCCGGATCCTTGAGCCTACTCAGCCTAATGGTTGATCCGCCTCTGCTCAAAAACGGAAAACCCATTCACGCAACATTTTCTTTTTTTTTGTTGTTGCGTGAATGGGTTTTCTCCTCCTACTCCAATCATGCGTCTTCACCTCTCGGAGTTCGTTCGTCACCCTCCCTAACTGCGGCCATTAGATTCTCCCACCCCTCTCTCATCGCCCTCTCTTACTTCTCTCCCGTGCGAGCACCTTGTCTCATTCATCCAAATTCAGTGGTCTGATTTACATGGAGGAGTCATACCCGGGCACGTTTAATTTAAAACTGCAAAATTTATTTTGCAAAATTTTTTTTAGTCTGCCCTGTTCGACTCACTTTATATAAATCAACATATTGGATATCTTAATTTGTAAGTTACAATTATTTATTTTCTTCTTTATTGTCTTATGCTGTTATGCTTTCTTAGTTTACTTACTACTTAAGAACAAATATGTATCGCACCCCCCTCTTCAGAATCCTGTCAACAAAGTGTGTGTTTTCTCTTGTTTTATTTATGTGTTACGTATATGATTTTGTTATAGAACGACGTGGGCTTTTATAGTAAATATACCTATCTAAGTTCTAAGGTTAATATTCACATCTGTTAACTAAATAGAAAAAAAATAGAAATTTGTTTTTTTCGACAGTAATTGCTTGTGCTTTTAATCCATTATACCCTAATAATCTCCCTAGAAGTTGTTTTTTTTTTTTTTAAATTGTTTTTAGATTTTACGAGGGGGTTTCTATTTACAATGTAACTGTATGGTAAACTGGGTCGTTACTTTCCGACCGTTGGAAGTGGGGCGTCGAAGTATATTGTTACTTCCCCCGTGAAGGTTGTTATCTAGGTTTCTTTGGTATTTTAATGACGATTTTTTGTGCTTTTATTAAAAAAAACTCAATGAAAGCACAAGAAATTGTCATTAAAATATCAAAGAAGCCACACAAGGGAAGTGACCGAATACTTCGAAGCCCCACTTCCATACAACGGACGGAAAGTAACGGTCCCGTTTACCATTTACAGTTACATTGTAAATAGAATCCCCATCGTAAAACATAGAAAAATATTTGTTTCCGAAAATTGTTAATATACAATTCAGTGTTGCCAACTCTATTTTTAAATTTACTAAATTTAGATAAATATTATCTAAAATTGAGTCAAAATACATCTAAAAACATCTAGATACTCGCGATATATCTAAAATCTAGGAAATATATAAGTAACATTAATATTATTAATAAATTAAATGTGCCTTTAACCTCAAACATTTATTTTATTACTATAAATCAGATAAAAATATTACTTATTTTATTAAAAATCATCTAAATAGCAATTTCTAGACGCAACCAAAAACATATAGATCTAGATTGGCAACACTGAAATTCTGTTTTCTATCACTTTTTCTTTTCATGCTTTTGCTATATTGTTTTAAACATCTCCAGTTATAAACGATATTTACATGTCAACTTTAAAAACAAAATCAAATTCATCAAATTACTTAAATGTACATAAACAAAAATAATATTTACAATAACAGTTACGCAATATACAGATCAGATTCTCTTTGAAATCTCATCAGACAGAACCCCGCAAAAGTCCTTATAATCTTTACCCATAATTTCTAAATGGATCTAAATTATTTTTAGAAGTCTTTACACTAGTTCTATTTTTAACAAGACCAGTCTAGTCAACTTATTCCAAAAATATATTACTCCATAGAGAACAAACGATTTAGTTTTTGAAATAATGTGTATTTTGATGTTGAATAAGGATGTATATGTAAAAAAAATAACAATTAAACGAATTGTTAGACATATAACAAACATGTCTAAAATCTCCTCGAACTGGAAATACATTGGCAAGGGCCCCTACCTATCAATCACTAGTTGGTAGTGATTTCAAATCACAGTAGGGAAATGTTCATTTTATATCAGTTTGGTTTAATGTGACGGGACAGAACAACAGTGAAGAGCTTAACCCCCTACATTTGGTGAGGATTATTGCTCTTGTTCTTGTCCTTGTTCTGGTAGGAAAACAAAGTCATCTCTAGACTTGTACTAGAGTTTGACAATATATGAATGAAAATACCAAAAGATCTGGGTGGTTACAAACACCAGGTCACAAAATCAGTCTCTCTTGTGATTTAATGAGTGCCATTGTTTACACTAAATTAGTGCTAACTAAAATCTCAATAACTTTCTTAATAATTACAGCATTTCAAAGATGTTGGTATCCTTTGAAAGGTCTTTCCAAGAGCTTTCCAGTGATATAAGTTTCTCTAAAAATAATTTAAAAATTAACTGACAAATCTCCGGAAGAAACGAAGGTCTTATTGATTGAAAGCACATAAAATCATTTGAGAAAAATTTGTTTTCTACGAAAACTGCGATATAAAGTAAACGGTATTTTGACTGTATTTTTCCAAACTATGTGCATATATTTGGAATTCTTTTTATTTTGGGGGCGGCATTATTACAATTTGAATTGATATGTTTTTAATTTTGTGTATAAAGTTAGTTGACGTTATAAATGTATTTTTTTTAACGAAAAAAATAATTTTTGATAATTTAACGCGGAAAACTGCAAGTTTACTTTTATTTTGACCCAACCCGATAAACAAGACAATAAATTGAACAATACAACCAGTTCAAGGTAATTATACATTGAAGTGGCGTAAACTAGGTCACTATCAATGCCTAATATACTGAAACGGCGTAAACTATTTTCACCCTTTAAAACTGTATTTTTGAACATTGAAACACATACATTTCAATATATTTAACTACAAAGGATATCAGTCAATTACGGAACAAATGAAAGCAGAAAAGTTGACTATTTAAAACTATTTTATTAAATTTAACTACAAAGGATATAAGATGGTTAGGTTTTGGGACAGGGGTTAGGGTTATCGTTATATAAGTCAATTACTGAACAAATGAAAGCAGCGAACTTATCATTAATTCAATTTAATTAAATTTCGGTGCAAATTTTCATCATTGTCATTGATTAATCTTTGCTTACTATTAAACGCTCATTATTTTATTTGGGGTCCCAATTTTATGTCGTCGCTTCCAATATCATCGCAAAAATGTAAGTCTGTAACCTCTACCCTCTAATAAAATGATGTCACGTTTGTAAGGTACTTTAATAAGACAGGGGGCAAAAAGAAAGATGTGGCAGACTGGGTTTATATTTTAATAAAGGATTGGGAAAAGAAAGAAAACTTTTAAATATCATTCGGGAATCCTTCGTTTTGTGAACGCAAAAGTTTTAACCATTGTCGCAATCGACTGCGGATGCACAAAAGCGCCATAACAAAAGGACGTAAATCAAACCGTAAACTAATTGTATTAAATAACGATTGTAAAGTTCCACACACTCGCTCTCTCGATGTTAAAAACGACGCACAACTTGTGTGTGCCGAATTTAAAATCGAAAATTTATGAAAGAAGAACAGAAGTTAATACACAGATTTTCGTTATTGTTCTGAATAAATTAAATTGTTTATCTAAAAAGAATTAATTAGTAATAAATATAATATAGCTGACGTCACCCGGTGGTGTAACAGAAAGGTTTTTGCCCTTTAGTGCACCCGTAGTCGATTTCGACAATGGTTAAAATCTTTGCGTTCACAATACGAAGGATTGCCTATCATTCATAACACGAAACACTCAGATCTCCTTGACCAAACAATAAAAGAATTGTAGATAAACTCCCTTGCCTTTTACGTACTAAAAATAAAATTACTAATATGTTTAAAAAAATGTATTAGGATGTAAAACTTTAATCTTTTGGTAAAGATCTACATCCGTTTAATCAAGTCGAAAAAGAAAAGAAACAATTTTTTTTCGCCAGTAATCTTTTGTGCTTTTTTAAATCCTTTAACTTAGACCCTAACAATCTCCCTAGACGTTGTTTTAAGGTTTTATGAGGGGTGTTCTATTTACAATGTAACTAACAGGAAGATTGTTGGGTCTAACTGATTAAAAGCACAAAAGATTTGGAGAAAAAAAATTGTTTCTATTTTTTTCCGACTTCGTTAACGGATGTAGATCTTTACGACCCCCAACACTCCTCAAGAAACGAGGTCAATGTTAAAGTACTGGTGACCCTCCTTGTCTATAAAGAATATCTACAAGAAAAAAGCCTCAAGTACCCTAGCGTTAACATTAGTACATTTTTAGTGCGTATAGTATACAATATGTCTATACATTACAGTCAAACATGACAGATCTAGTTAAGCTTAAGCATTTGTTGTGTTGTAATGAACATTTAGAATATTTTATTTTAGTGTGAAAAAAAAGTATATAAATTGTATATACAATCACACATCATAATCATAATTACACAATATCTATGGCTTTAAACATTTGCGGTGGTGTAATAAACATCACAATCTTCTTAAAATCATTTAGATCTGCTGATATCATTACATATTCCAGTAATCTATTCCAAAGTCCCACCACTCTATTGCTAAAAAAGAATTTTCTGATATTCAATCTACTTCTATTTGCTTCTACCGTATATGTGTGGCCTCTCAGTCCCTAACGAGCATCATAATTGAGATTCTTCTTAAAATTATCTTCTCTCAGCTGGTGAGAGAACCACGTATGTACACCGGTAAACTAATTCCATTCATATCCACTTTGAAAAATACTATATTTTTAATAGTTTTTTTTTGTTGGGGGGGAGGGGCAAGGACATTTAGAAGTTGAGAAAAATTCATGTTCATTTGTTCATTTGTTATGCTTAGTGGTGGTGTACGCACGTTTGGATCTGATTATAATTTGTTTACACCTGTGTGACTGTAATCTACAGACATGTAGAACAGTTAGACTGGTTAATTAATTACAGTGTTGCCAGATTTGGCCATAAGGGGAGATACTCCTAGCTTCATCTCAGGGACTTACGTAACACAGGCAATTGAATAATACCGTTGCATTTGGAAATCGAGCGAGTCTGGAGGTAGAGATTCAAACCAGCCTCTTGTGAATTTCCAATTTAATTAAGATTTAATTTAAGCTTGAGTATCAAAGTTGCGATTAAAAAAGCAACTGAAAAATCAAGATTAAAATTTTGATAAATAATAGTATAAAAATAATAATAATGATTGTTTATAAAACATTGCAATACTCCACAAAGTCAAAATGGCCAAATGTTTTTTTTTAAAAGGCCAGATTTATCAGATTTGGCCATAAAATGGCCAAACTGGCAACCATGTATATAAACATTTGCCACGTTCTTTGGAGTCACGTTGCCGAATTTCATCCGTCAGCCACGCTACTGACTCGCCCCTAGCCAATTGCACTGTTACAGTTCACCTTCAATTTGGGTGTGGCTCACCACTTCCTCACCCCAGCCCCTCGTTAAAATTAAAATTTTTTAAAAATTAAGATTTTTAAAAAATTAAGATTTTTAAAAAATTAAGATTTTTTAAAAATTAAGATTTTAAAAAAAATATTTAAAAAAACAAAAAACCTTTTCGTTTTCTATTCAAATATTGTGCTTACGTCATTTACAATAACCCGATCAATAAGCATTTATCTACACTAGACAAACATGTATGTGACTTAACAAGTTTACTACTACTGAGAACCGTGCCAAAGACAGTTACTAACCTTAGGCCCGTCTATTGGTTTTCCTAATTTGCAAGATTGGCGCAACACAATCTTCCGAACACCTTTCCCGATCCCCATTAAGTCCTCTATTGTACTACAGCTTAGTAAAACAAGACAGTATTAACGTTAGGCCTGCGTTGTGGTTGAGATAGTTGTGTAGTTCAAACACTGGCGCAACACAATCTTCCTACTTCCATTTACTTCATTTAGTCTTGATATATTTACTAATTTTCACTGAGAAAATACTATCCACCTACAAAACGTAACCGGGCATAAAGGCACGGGAATTTAAGTCACAGACCAAAAAAGTAAGAGTTCTGTTCCAGCAGTTCCTGGATATTGTTCTGAAAAAGGTAAACATAATTAATATCTCGAGGGATATATCTGTAAAATGTGTAAAAAATCAACGAAATCCTGATTATATAAAATAAATAAATCATCAAATTAATAAAAGGTGGGGTAGGAATCATATGCCTCAAATCATATCTAGAATTATTTAGATTGTCATGCCTCCATTTATCTAGAAAAATATCTAGATCAGTGGTTTTCAACCTTTCTGTGACCTCATCACCCTACTTCCCTATGCTTAAGGTATGTGACACCCTCATTGTGTGAATTCTGAATACCATAATAATAAACTATGAATAAGAATAGAAATAATGCCATTAGCTTTCACTTTTATTATTTCATATTAACACTAACAATACACAGCATTTAGAAACTGACAAAATAAAACTGTACACATATATTCCTAAATTCTTTTATTATTCCATATTAACACTAACAATACACAGCATTTAGAAACTGACTAAACACATCTGTACACATATATTCCTAAATTCTTTTATTATTTCATATTAACACTAACAATACACAGCATTTAGAAACTAACTAAACAAAACTGTACACATATATTCCTAAATTCTTCTTGTCAATTTTGTTATTTAAATTTAAAACCCCTAACTACTCTCTGCGACACCCCAGGGAGTCCTGACACTCCGGTTGAAAATTACTGATCTAGACACTATTTTATTAAGTCCCCTTCCATGGTCAAATTTAAAGATCTTTTTCAGTTAAAGGAAACATCACAGAAGATTACAATGGCAATTTTTAAAATTCTTTTTATAACAGAAGACAAGACTGGCTGCTTCAGGGTCAAACTCCACTCTGACTGAAGTTAAAGGAAAACTGTTTTTACAACAGTTGAAATATTTTCAAAACTTCTAAGCTAAATCTAAATGGCTTAGCTTAGTAGTTTTGAAAATATTTCAACTTTTGTAAAAACAGTTTTCCTTTAACTTCAGAGTGGAGTTTGACCCTGAAGCAGCCAGTCTTGTCCCTATTTCTTCTCTTATAAAAAGAATGAAACAAATTGCCATTGTAATCTTCTGTGATGTTGAGCTAACCTGAACAAAGTAGATTCCAAATCAAGAGAAATTGTTGTCCTCTTCTCGTATCAACAATTCTACTAATGAAAGAACCCTTAGTAGAATTGTAATGTTTCCCACTTGGGGATAGATTAGATTTTATCCCTTGTGTGGCTAAAGAAGAAATAATGGGTTGAATCAACTTTTTTTCATGATTAAGTTTTGATCCAAAGAAAAGCACAATTGCTCTCCATTGATTCTATTCCATACAACGCCGGAAATTACTCTCCACAATGCGCACCACAATCATGGTCAAGTAACTCCAGAATGGTGTGTTCATGACCGTCTGCGGATTGTAGTTTCCTTCCTGGAGATTCTCTTGACTTATTAACAAGGTTTCTGTGAACAAACAAATTGATTTGATTAGCTAAGAAGCATTATTTAACACTGTCCATCCTGTAACACAGCATCACAGAAAGAAACGCATGGATGCAATCTCAAAAGAAATGTTATCTTCAGTTGGCAAAGACTCTTTTGAGAAGAAGAATCGGTCAAGAGACGAAGTCCTAAAAATGCTATATGAACTGTCATCTCACCATTATCAGTCATATGGCCCTGAATACCTACCTGAAGTCGTAAAAATGCTATATGAACTGTCTCCTTGCATGGGCGTCCGCTGCAACCTTTCCGGTGGGGTGGGCAAAAGCATATATTTCCAGGGTGGGGGGACAAAAGATATTTCCCGAATATATCTTAGTGGCAATCCCGTTACATGATAGGCATTGCACCCGCCATTTGTAGTGTAAGAAAGTATGATCCACTGTATTATCTAGATGTCAGATGGCACACTTGACCATTGACGGAGACACATGACCTTATCCTGGGGTGACATGATGGAGTGAACCCCAGCGAATAATACTGCAGTCTTTTTATATGGAGACATTAATTTGGGATTACATAAAACTATTGTACTGCACCATTATCGTTTATTGACTATAAGGTTTCAATTTTCAAACTCCCTCGCCTTCAGTAAGAAGGCCTGATCTGGGGAGGGCAAATGCCCCGTTTGCACCCCCTCATCATGTCCCTTGCCATTAGCAATCATGAGGCTCAGTTCTGAAACTAAGCTGTGAGAAGCTGATAACTAAATATAGTAGACTCTTGTTATTATCTACATGAGTAAATATATATCATCTAATGTTTGCGTGTATCTGCATGTATACACACACATCCATTCATATGCACACGCATACATATACTGGGTGTCCCATATATAAGACCCTTTTTTTCCAGTTGTAAGGGAAGTAACTTTGTATTTAGCTTGATTTTTATTGCAAAATAATTGTTTATCAAATGGAGCAGAATTCATGCGAACAAGCGCAAGGAAAATAACTCTGAGACAGTTTATACTTACATTATTGCCCTTACAACTGGAAAAAGGGACAAATCTATGGGATACCCTGTATATGTATACCCTTATAAGGTAATTTGTCTGTAAAATATAACTTTTTCAATGAGGTGGATGGTGGGAACACCTGCAGATCAAAGTGTCTTTATGTTGAGATTTAACAAATATTAATGAGTTCTTATAGTGAAGAGGTATTTAATATATAATGTGGTTTTGATTTAATATATAATGTGGTTTTGATATATAATGTCATCTGGGATTGTATTTTTAGAAGGAAGCCTTACATGTCATTCAGCAGGAGGGACCAGCCTGAAAATGGATCATGACAAGAAATTATCACTAGAACATTTTCGGGAGTTATTTATTAGGTTGATTCAAAAGTTTTTGTGGCTATCTTATGCACATGTTAGGGAGATCTTAGAAGTGTCAGATCAAGTTTATATCAGGCACCCTAAAAATTGTTGAATCGAAAAGGGACTCATTTTGCCTTGACACTGTTCCAAGTTACATACATTCAATAAAAAATAGGTCTTTTTTTTTTTTAAACTAACAAATTTTCGAAGTTACGAAGATACTTTCTCCTGGAAAAATAAAAAGTATTTTTTGTGCTTTCAATCCAACCTCCTTTTTCTATTTTTTATTACGCTAAGATGACAGTTGCTGAATGACTGTAAACTCTAATAATCGCTATAAAAGCCAAAACCTAGTTTTATGAAGAATAGTTAGATTGAAAGCACAAATAATACTTTTTATTTTTCAGGGAGAAAGTACCTTAGTAACTTTGAAAATTTGTTAGTTTAAAAAAACAAAACACTTCAAACAAATCTGGTGTCAAGGCAAAATGTGTCCCTTTTCGATTCGACAATTTTTAGGGTGCCTTATGAAAACTTGATCCAAAGTGTCTTTGAAGTATATGCAGCTCTTTATTGCTTAAGTTCAATGATGCGTCCACCCTCCGTGGTAGGAGTAGGACGAGGATGTGTCTTATAGAGATGCGTGAACACCTCTGAAAAGTTATTTTTGTACAAGTGTCATTGGCAATGAAAAATGTATTTATTGGGAGAATCTTGAATAAATAAATCATGGGTAGAGCTAGGACAGCCTTCAGAACTTATATGGAATTCACAGGGGAAAAATCCTGTTTGCCAGGATTCAATGGGCATTTTTTATTACGAACTTACCCATGAAAAAATTCACGGATATATTTGAATTTCTATGAAATTATTTTCTAAGAAAAAAGTCCATAGTTTTAAAATGGTGGGAAGGAGGTACTTTTATCAGCAAATAAACCCAAAGAAAATTACACTGTTTATTATATAAGTGTATAGTAAGTTAGCATGAATTGGTATCAGACCATCTATACCGGGAGATCTGATGAGGATCAAGATATATTTGGATTGAGATTTTTTTTTTTATAGAAAAAAAATACTGAATTTGTATACCGGGAATAGTGCATAGTTTGAAAACGGTGAGCAGGAAGAATTTTTTTCAGCAAAACTTTAACCCCCACCCACTCCAAACACCAAGTGGAATAGTCCAGAGTTATGACCTGTGAACCAAGAAACTCACACTGTTCATTATTAGAGTAGATTGCTAGAACCTGGATAAAATCTTACCGTACAATGCTATAGTGTACAATTTACTTAGTTGAATGATGCCTTGGAAGAGAAAAGACCCTTTTTGGGGGTCAGGAAGTCAATCAGTGATATTGCTACATGACCATGCCCATCCTCAGATTGTGGATGCAACACAGCAAATGATAATTGAGTGGGGATGGAACATTTATCCACATTTAGTGTACTTACCAGACCATTACTTGTTTTGCGCTATCCATCACCCCTTATCTATTTTGCAGTTCCAAAAAGTTCAAGACATTGAAAAATCCCTTGATGAATCTCATTGAATCAAAACTGGACTCAATTCTTTTATGATGGAATACAGAGTTTACCAGTATGGTACCATAACTAGTACTCATTCAAAAAAAACCAACTTTCATTCATAAATGTATATGTACTACTTAAGAACGTGTATTATTACTACCTATTTGTCTGACACATGAGAAACTTGGACAATAAGTGAATAATGATAAAATTAAAGCGTAGAAAATAGAAACAAACCACAACATATGTGTAGCTTAGTCCAGCTCAAGGCTGAATGGGAGTGGGAAATTATTTGTTTAGTGGGAAGCCAATTTATATATATTTTAGTGAAAATCTACATCCGTTAACAAAGTCGAAAAAAAAATAGAAACAATTTTTTTTTGGCAGTATTTTTTGGGACTTTTAATCCGTTAGACCCTAACAATCTTCCTAGAAGGTGTTAGTTTTTAGAAAAAAATATCTTTTAAAGATTTTGCAAGGGGGCTTCTATTTACAATGTAACTGTATGGTAAACTGAACTGGACCGTTGCTTTCAGTCCGTTGTATGGAAGGGAGGTTTCGAGGCTTCTTTGATATTTTACTGACGACTTTTCTGTGCTTTCATTAAGGTTTTTAATAATAATAAAGAATAAGCCTTCGGTGAGAATTGAACTCACATTCTCACCGAAGGCTTATTCTTTTTTTTATCCGACCGCGCTGTTATTCGTTGCCGTAGAAACAACGGCACGAATTGAAAGTTGTATATAAAAACAACTGAAATTAAGATGAAGGTAAAAACTAGTCAAATTTAATTTAAAATAATGTTACAATTACTTCATCCAATAATAATAATAATAAATATTGATTTATTAAGATTACTAGCTCTCATACTTGAAAACGACAAAAATATGGCGCAAGAGAGTCTGCTGTAGGGAATGAGTTTAAAAGTGTAAATCAGCTTCTCTGCTAATCCATGATAATCCGGATAATAAAGAATGAGAATCGAACTCACACCGGCATTGCCAGAGGGTGTCTAGTTTATGCATAGCTGCTTTTACCAATCGGCCACTTCATGGTTAGGTTAGCAGAAGCTGATTCACTCTTTTAAACTCCAAACTAGTCTATTATTGTTAAAATACCCCAAATAATGAACAGCAAGTTAATTGGATTATGTGCGAAAGTGACACAAAAAGGTCATCTGATGTGCACCAACAATGTCACTTGAAACAAAAAAGTTAAAAGAACGAACAGTGATTTTCTTGGTTCACTGTCCGTAACACTGAACTCTTCCACCTAGTAAAATGTTGCTGATAAAAATACCCCCTAGCCACCATTTGATACTCTTTAACTCAAACAAATTCACTATTTTTTTCTTTCTTAAGTTTGTTTTTAGTTCGCGTGTATTAATTCTAATTAGTGGGTAATGATACACGTCTTTTAATATCTCATCGATGATGTAATTTAGTCCGTTCGCTAAAATTAACAAAATTAATTAAATCTGCAATCATTTATTTTAAAACCCAGCACGTGCTCGATAAAAATATCTTTCTTGTCCAGGTAATCAAATTGATAATCCTGGAAACAAAACGAAAAACTATTTTAAAAAAAACAAACAAACCAAGCAAAGCAAGCAGTGTGCGTTCGTCAGCGAGAGGGGGGTAGAGAGTCGGATAGATGAAACAAGAGAGGGAGCGAGCGAGCGAGCGAGCAAGCACAGGGCTGACCCAATTCATGAGCCTAGCTGCAGCTAGCATAGCTCACCACCAACATGTGTTTTGTCAGCACGTGTAGGCTGTTGCCTTCTCTGTGAGGCTGTTATTATTGCGAGGTGCTTGGCAAGCGGCGTACTCTAGAGAGAAAGGATAGGGAGAAGAGACATTGATCCTCTTAGCAGCTCTCGTCTTCCCCTCTCTCTACGTAGCTCTTCGCTTTCCTCTCTATACGTCACGTAACCATGGGCAACTACGCGTAGGCGATAATAAATGGCTTCCCTTATTCACCAAAATTAAGTACAGGTATACCTTGACTAGTGCGGTTAATTCGTGCCAAAATTATCCGTACTGTTCAAAACCGCACTGTTCAATGTCTTATTATAATTTAAGTGGTTTTTTTTACAGCTTATACTTAGTTACATTAATTTCTACAGCAATACCTTAACTGTACTACATCAAAACCGCACTAATCAAAACATTCTTGTAATGTCAAACACGTATATTTCTATCAATATCTACAAGGTGCTATCCAAAAGTTAAGGGAATTGACCATGAAAAAATTACTTGCACTAATACCTAGTTTCCACAGTCTCCGTTGAAGTAGTTCTCTTGGATATACA
>VCCN01002456.1:432125-448079 GCA_006491835.1 Architeuthis dux
ATATTATATATATGTGTGTGTGCGTGCTATGTGGATGTAAGGTAATCCGAGAGAAGGGTAGAGGTAATTTGACAATGTTGAAAGATTAGGAAAATAAATCACACATACATGATAGGCATAGATCCTGTGTCTGGAGCTTTACACCCCCCCATACTAACTAAGCAAACTCCCCTTATACCCCATGCTGGGCACACAGATAACAAGTATATAACACACAGTTGACCAATACAGGAATCACTGGACTACATTTTTTATTGTACACAATCTTTTAAGAATTGAAGTTTAAAAAAAATATATATACTTATTAATATGTGCGTGTGTGTGTGGCCCATGGTGGTGACTGAGGTACAGAAGTATTTCCCACCAGTGCCAGAGGTCAATGTTCAAGACCGGGTAAAAAGGCAGGAAATCAAATCAAAGCAGACAGGCCCTCCCCAAATGTAAATGTTATGGTAAACTCGACTGAAGTGGCGCTTCGGAGCATGCAGTTACTTCCCTTATTTTCTGCGTAACCTTCAGTAAACATTGCCGATACCTTTCATAAACTTATGTAACCTTTGCCTGACAATCTTTGCAATAATGCACTGTGGGAATGACCATTTTGAATGGCTAAAAGTGGCCAAGTGTTTTTTTTTTCATCTAGTTCATCATGCCTCATGTTCAGTCACCTGTTTGTTCTTATTTGTTGCCTTGGGGTGAGATTTAACTATGACGTACATACCTGCTTAATCTGTCTCGTATTGATTCAACACACTCACACATATACATATACACATACATATTTCTTGAAAATGTTTTTTTTTAAAGAATTAAATTGTTAAATGGAAAAAAGCAAGTTTTTTGTTTCTATCCTTCTAAAACCTTGTTCAGAATTGTTCAAGGAGATTAAAAAAATGAACTCACATTGCTATATCAAAGAGTTGTCAAACTAGTAAATTAATCCCCACCCCCCCTGCTCAGAATCCATAATGGCCCCAGCAATTTCAGTGATTGAAAACAGATTTTGTGCTTGTTCAAATACTTATGAGCAGTACCCTATAAAAAGTAATGCACATAAGTATTTGAACAAACAAACTGTTTTTATTTATTTTCATTGATACTTTTACAAAAATATAATAGAGAAATATGACACAAGGTTAAAATTGGTATGTAAGGAAGGTGATGTTCCCCCGACTAAAAAACCTATTTTGTTGGGGACTTTTCAAAAACTAACCCACTAAAAACCTGCGCTGGGGGCCCATTAGTAACCACAGAAAATTTGGTGGCCATAGCTCTTGCCATTCTTGAATTTTGCTAACACGCCCATAACTTTTGAACCGTTGGTCGGATTTAGCTAAAAGCTTGGGAATCATGGTTTTTGCCAACAATCGACCTCTATGCCAAATTTCATCAAAATCGAAGAGGTGACAGTGTTATCCAATGGGTGATCTGTCCTGGAAACGCCCAAGTATGGGGCACCTAGTGAGGATCGAACTCACTGCAGTAGTAATGGTCTGCAAGGCTAGATGGCTAACCCTAGGTCCATGGTGAATCACCCTCACATTGGTTAGCTCCAATTCCTGATTCGAAGAACCAGTGGGAATTAAACAGCTAAACATGATAATTCTTTCTCCTCTTTAGACCAAATTATTCTCATCACTCCTTTTTATTGGGACTGAATAAAGATGGATTTTTTTCTTCGAATTTTATCGATTTTCCTTTTTCATTTCAGATACTCTCAAAGCAATCATACTTAAACTGCAAATCGAAGATTCATTCAAACGAGAACTGCGATGTCAAAAAACTATTCTAGATATGATCCATTCGGTAAGATTTTTCATAAATATTCGAACCATTTTTAACTGTTTTTGTATTTTTTGGGCTTCATATTTCAAAAATGCTTTTTTTAAAAAGAAAAGTAAAGAGACTTTTGATACCATCGTAATCATGACCAGGGTTCTTTCTAAGCTATTACTACCCCAAGAGAAGATACCTTGAAATCAACAACAAAAGAAAAATCGAATCGCATCCCTCTCATAACATTTAACGACACTCTACCCCCATCTGGCAACCCTGATCATGATAACATGGATAGATTTTGTATGTAAACATTTCCCATTTTTAGATTATTTTTATGCAAGAGATTCTGTCTTTTTTCTTTCAGGATATTATCCCAATCTTGCACAGTACAGAATTGACAGAGGAAATCTTTACAATGATACTAAAGTAAGTATCTAACTTCATTCACCCAAAACCTTGGTTCTTCATCCTCATTGACAATTTTAATAGCTTTGTTCAAACAATCAATGTTTATTCAATCAATATGGCGGTTACAACCACAACAAAACGAAAACAATGAATTGTGGGTAATAAATCTGAGGGGAGTTAACTTTATATTACTTTAAAAAATAATACATTACAGTTCTTCATCCATCTGGATAAAAAAACAAACAATCATTTAAATGTGTACTAATTGTCTGAAGTTCAACTAATAGAACATCTGCATACCAAATCTTTTTACTCTTACCTGGGCTCGAACCTCTGCCGCTGGTGGGAAATGCGTAACTCTCTCATCGACTAGGCACAATCACCTTCACCTTCACACACACACACACACACACAGACACAGAGTTCATTAGCCAATTGTAGTGCATTAATGATGAAAATAACTTTGATAATCATACTTTTTGGTAATTAGTATTTATTTAACAACAAAATCAGTTTAAGCTCTGTTTCACTGTTGAATCAGATTTTCAAATGAGCTCACTTGAAAAACAGAGTTTAAACTTCACTCCTGTCTTTTCTTGTTGTATGAAGTCAGGCTTATGAATTGAAGGATAAAAAAGATTTACAGACCGAGTAGTTATAGAGTAAAATATACTATTCACTATTTTATTAATATATATTTTAGAAGTAAACATCGTCCAAACTTGTCAAAACCTTTTTTATTAGATTTGACTAGTTTTTACCGTCATCCTAATTTTAGTTGCTTTTATACAACTTATTAATTCGGGCTACTGTCTCTATGGATTAGCAGAAGCTTTTTATGACTCCCAAATAAAAGCCCACCTAAAATAAATGCCCATGGGCGATCTATCGGGTGGGTATTCTTACGGTAAATCCCGGTATGTAATGAGTTCTCTACAGTGATAGGTACTCATTTTTTAGGCACTATAGATCTACTTACACAGTTTTAGCCAGGAATTTAATTTCCCCACCGTTTTTATAGGATTGGGAAATTTTCCAAGTCCGTATTTTTGCATTTAAAAAAAAAAGCCCAAAATGGTCAAAATGATCAAAACAGAGCTCAGCTTAATTGGGAAATTGGAATTAGGTTTCTATTGGGAATTAGCCATTAAATGCCTAGTGAGAACACTGGCTAACACCCTGTTAAAGTATCTTTGTTTTGGTTTTCTTATGTTGACAGACTAACCTTTTTAATATGTCTCCATAAGGCCTAAAAATGAATCCCTGAAAAATGATACATTTTATAGCCTTTGGTATAATAAAAGAACTACCTTCCATTTAGCATGTCCTTGATTGAACCTCTGTGGATAGCTCTTGAGGACTGTCTATTTAATGTAGGCTAACCTTTGTTGGCTTCATTGCAGTCGTTCATCATTAAAGATTACCTAACTAATTATTATTTTTTAAATTTCAGATTGCTCTCCAGCTTGACACAATCTCCAGATTGCCTGTTCCCTGCAACTTTCCAGGGAAATTCAATGAATTCTGAAATCATGGATAGCATTGTCAAACTTTTGCAGACAATCAAGCTCCTTTTTTGTCAGCAAGAAAATTTGGACAGGTTATTCTACCTTGTCAAACCCATCATTCACAAGGTATGTCCCCCCTTTTTGGTATAATACAGTATCGCCCATAAATGAGTACACCCCATACCATTTTTTAATAGAAAGTTAATTGTCTTCTAAACCAAACATAGCAGGATTTTATTATTTCTAGTGGAACATTACACAATAAAAACGGACATTATCAGGTATTATTGATATTGAGACCAAACTCTACAGCATTTAAACTCAGTTGCCAAAAATGTTTTTTCGTAGTGTTGTACTCCTCTTTGGACAACAACATATTCATATTTTTTCAATAGAGTTTCAATGCTGTAGAGTTTGGTCATAAATAATACCTGATAATATCCATTTTGATTGTGTAATGTTCCACTAGAAATAATAAAATCCTGCTATGTTTGGTTTAGAAGAAAATTAACTTTCTATAACTTAGTGGTAGAGGTGTAATTATTTATGGGCGATACTATACAATTCTATTGAAGATATTAGCTACTGATGTCATTTTTAAGTTAATTCCCTTTGGTAAGGTATGAAACCAATCCTCCCTGTGAAATCGTAACTGTAGTTTTACCCAGGATGATAGAAATTGAAGAAAGTTGGTGAATGGTGAATAGCAATCTTCCAACATTTACTAAACAGATATTTTGCTGCTTTAATTGTCAGTTATGACAAATGAAAAGAAATCAATAAATATGACTATATTTTTTGTTTTGTTTTGGACATTTTCAGGGTGAAGACAAAGAAATGATCAATCAGTTTCTGTTGCTTGTACGGAATCTTCTGTATATTCAAGTATGGGACAGATGGATGGGTCCTGCAGAAATCCAATGTAAATTTATCAAGTAAGTAATCCATATTTTGGCTACTCTTTCCTTCATCTTATTGTTGGATTCTATTGTTGATTCCAACTCTGAATCCACAGCCCTGGTCTTAACTCTTAGATTCATGTACAGTTTTAAACCATTGTTTCAAATTATGAATCAGTGCTACCGATATATGCTTCTTTTTACCTCGTAAATTAAACAGTGGTGGTGGGCAGCAATCACTAAAAATTTGGATGCTGTCAGACACAAACTAAGGGATCAATTTGGGATAAATTTACATTGTAAATTGAACCCCACTAAACCCTATTGGGCTGGGGGGTTCAAAAATTTAAAAAAAGCATTTTCCCTACTTATTGAGTAGAGAAATCCGGATACATAGATAGATGCATGATAATTATAAGGACATTGATTAGTTGAAAACCTATATTTGCCTGGCACTGGTATGAACGACCGGGTTCCCAATTAATAAATGTCTTTTTAATTATCATATTCTGTTGGATATAAAATTATCCATCATTTGATTCCAGATAGATACATAGATACATATAAATACAGGACACGTGAATAACCTAAACCCAGCAAGTGTTTAAATGGGTCTGATGTGAGTAATGATGAATAATAAAAAACGGAACTCCTTTGTCAATTGAATTGAAGAAAAAAGTTCAATGGAAGTAACTTTAATCAGAAGTTACTCCCCTTTGTACAATTTCTTTATTGTTTTTGTATTTTACATTGTTGTCAAATGCTTAATTTAAAAAAAACTTTTCTTTTTTTACAGAAATATGTTTGAGAGTGAATTGGGCGAAATCTTGTTGTCGTTGCTTGCACATCCAGTAGGGGTAAGTTTTATATACATATATATACATATGCATATTTGCAGTGGTGGGCACAGCTAACCAAAAAGTTAGCTTCGATAATGCTAAACTGCTAAAAATTTAGTGGTAGCTAACGATAAACGTTACCCACTAACTTTTATTATATGAATTTAGCTTTGGGTTGGTTTTTAGGCTCTAAAACCATTAAACCAGACCTAGAGAGCTGAAATATGTTGTTGCTTAGACACAGAACTTTCCAAAAAGGTATAGCATGATGATCAAGGTGTACATAAATAATTAAATGAAAAAAATCAAATAAAACATTAGTTTATATTCAACATACAGTTTATTTACAGTACAAAAAGTAATAAATGAATAAAAAATATTAAGAAATAAAAATACAATGGCTGAGCGTGTAATATGTATTGCTACATTTTATGCATAAAAATATTAATACAATAATAAATTAGACAAAATAATATACTTAGATCATAGGAAATAATATAGAATATATAAATATTTTCCCTAACTTTCATCAACCCCGATATTGGGGTTTGTTTACATATGTATTTAAAAATAGCTGTTCCAGTTTTGCGCCACAAAACATTGAAAAAATATTTTTAGCAACCGTAAAATATTTTTAGGCAGTCTCGAAAACTAGAACACGCCATATGATTTTAGGGTTTACAGACGTTTTTGACCATTAAACTTTATTTACTTTACCGGCGAAAAAAATGTTAGCGGACTTAAAGTTAGTGGAACTAAATTTAGCAGAAGCTAATTGGTCTGCTAATGGTATTCAAAGTTAACGGAAACGCTAATCTACTAATGAAATAGTTAGTTTCGCTAATTAGTGGTTAGTGGGTTAGCAGAACCATGTCCACCACTGCATCTTTGTGTACAATCTACTTGGTATTATTTGCGATACTTCAAAATATATAAGGAAGTTTAGACAAAAGGTATCATAAATTGATGATAATAGTTTAAAAATTGTATTTTTGATTGTGATGACTTGTCTATATGTGTTTATAAATTGACATTGTATCAAAATAGATTAATACTAAGATTGGAAATAACTGACTTGCCAGATGTCTTTTGCCGCAAAAGACCTGATTTGTATAGTCTTGGGACCAAATTAAGTAGCCTCAGGACCAAAATAATCAAATAACTTAAAATCCATCATCAGACCAAATTTGTATGGTCTTGAGACCAAATTAAGTAGCTTCATAATCAAATAACTTAAAATCCATTATCATACTAAGCTTGCAGGAAAAATGGATTAAGATACATGTATTTTTTTATCTATTGTTCATGGATATTTATTCTGTATTATAGCATATTCTGTCGGATATAAAATTATCCATTCCTTGATTTATATATATATTATATATATATTGAAAAAAATACATATATAGTGACCGCACATCATAACTGTTCATTTGATAATCTCAATGTAAAAACAAAATTGTACAATTTGTAATGAACAAATAAAAAAACTATATATATATATTTTCCCCTCCAAGGATCCAAATTTAACTCTAATAGTTAATATTTTATGGATTCTTTGTGTAAAAAGAGTCTGTTTTAACAATGAAAAACAAGAAGGAAAGAAATATTTTTTACCAATTTTTAAAAATTGCATTTGTATTCATTTTCCTTTTCTTATTTTCTTTCTAGAAATGCTGGGGAGTAATCATCGTCCAGATTTTGTCATTGCTGTACACTGATCAGGTATGCAATTTATTTTCCCTTTTTGTAAAAAGTAAAACTAAACGAACCGAATAAACGAATAGAATTAAAAAAAAAAGAATTGGAACTCTTTTGTGAATTGAATAAAAAAAAATTTTTTATAAAATTACCTAAAAGTGACTTTGATCAGAAGCTATTCCCCTTGATTTAACTTTAAAAAAATTTTTTTGTATGAATTTAAGAGTTAAAGAAAATTTTTTTGTTTTTTTTGTTTTGTTTTTTTTTTAATTAAAATCTTTTGTTTGAACTCCTTTTCTGTGTCTTTGTAGTCTGTTTTGGCTGGGTTGAACCTCCCAGAAAGCAAACTGTCCGAAGACATCATCTTCAATGCTGAGGATTGTGAAGTGACTTCTGTAATGATGGAAGCCGACAGAAACATTGCCAGCCGAGCACCAGTCCAGGACCTCATTCGCTTGCAGTTAGTGTAAGTAAAATCTGAATATTTAATTCATGTACAGATTATATCAGCCATGGGCAAACTGCGGCCCTTTTGACTTTCTGAATGGCACGCTTAATTCCATGAGGAAAATAACGTTTTATTAAAAATTTCATCTGAGAAAAAGGGAAACTTTTTTGAAGAAATGAGAAAATTCCAGGATAAATGATTACTTCTTTGTTGAAGTAAAAAAACAGACTAAGGTGTCTAATATGTTCTGAACCCCCCTTCGCATTTAAAGAATTTAACGTTAAGCGTCATTATTACACTACTAAACATTCCAAGTTTGATAAATTTAAAGGAGATATCAGAAAGCTTAAAATTGAAACACTAAAAAAACAGATCGGTAGCCTAAATACGCTTTTTTCTAAAAGGCAAACAGAGCTCAGCGAAATGGTGCAAACAAGCTATATTGTTAGCAAAACAATTCTTAAAAAATTCTAAAAATTGTTCTGACAATGAATTTGTGAATTTGTGGCCCGGTTTATGATTATCAATATCTCATGCGGCCTGCTACTCAAAAAAGGTTACCTATGCCTGGGTTATATCCTGCTTTCATCCAAAATTTCAATCAAGTTATTTCCGTTGAAATTGACATTCTATTTCCTTTATATGAATTTAAGAGTTAAAATCTGATGTTGCTGGAATTTTGCTTTAGATGTTGAAAGAATCTGGTATTGAACAATACCAGATTCTTTCAACAAAAAATGAAAGAAATTAGTTTCATAGTATGTCTTTGCTAATTAAAATTCTCAAATTGTTAGAAAGATGTGGTAAAATATCCCAACCTAACTCACCTGTCTTAGAACCTTAGGAATTCCATTTGATCATCTCACCAAAACCCTTTTTTTTTACCTGTTTGTTTTTCACTGCCAGTAAATGTGATTTTTTTGGTACTTTTTATTTCAGGGCTATTTTAAAGTCTTTTAACTCCCGGTTCGTGATATCAGGATTCAGTGGACTGGTATCTGATTTGAAGGTAAATTTTTCACTTTCATTTTTTCTGTACTCATTTGCGAATAATTTTCCCTAGGAAAATCAATCTATAATCAATCTGAAGAAACATCAGTAGTGAAGCTGCCATTATCTTTTTTTGTAACATCAGCTAAAGTTTAAAGTTGGATATTTCTAAATAAAATTCATCTGATCAGTATTATTGAACAGCTATTTCAAAATAAAATGAAAGTGTATCAATGTATGGAATGTTTTAAATGGGATCAGTTTGGGTTTCAATTCATTGCCTTGAGATCTTCTTTGAATCTTGTCTAAATTTAGTTAGATGGATAGATCATTATGTATGATATAGTGGGTCTATTTTCCTCGTCCATGGACTCAAATTTTTAAAAATTGAGTGATTATTCAAAAAATATATTTTTACAAAAACACATGACTCATTTCTTTATTCATTTATACGATCTAGGCTGCCTGTTTAGCAATCGCTAACAACGATGCCGGGCTGATATAGGTTCCCAATTAATAAATGTCTTTTTAATTATCATATTCTGTTGGATATAAAATTATCCATTCCATTCAAATAACTTGATTAGGAGATTACCTGACACAAAAATACCAAATTTAAAAAAGAAAATACTAAAAAAATACCCGTTTCGGCGTGAAATGACCTATAAGGGTCTACCATAGAGCAATCTTCAGATTTGTGGTCACAAATTCAGTAAACGCACAAATATTCTAACAAGTTCTCTATTAAAGTAGTGAAGTGATTTTGGTTTGTGCTTTATATTTTTTGGCTTCAAATTAAATCAGGATTTTGCATTTATTTGGATAGTGAAGTATTTTTCCTCTAAATGTTTCTTTTCTCTTTTTGTAGGACATCCTTCTTTCTAAGGATTGCAACTTTGATGGATCCTACTTCATGTGGCTGGTCATGTTCTTCTTGAGAATTTCCCGAGTTTTGGAAATGGATTTTGCTTATATCAAGTAAGTAAATTTATTAAAGATTTGGTTTTTGGCATCAAAAGATCTAAAACTACTGCCTCACTGTAGGTAAATGTTGCAATGCTATGATGTGTATGAATGAGTGTATGGAAACTCTTTAGTTAAGGTGGACAATAAGCTAGATGTGAGAAAAATTTGCACAGTTTAGCTTGAATTTGTGGGTAAAAAATGTGCATTGTCTCTGTTTGGGAAATAAAAAAGTTCCCATCCAGTACAGCTAAAGAAGCCTTTCTTTCATAGGAAAGAAGGAAGACTAAAAACACGACTGCCTCAGCCTGGCCTTCCTTCATACCCCCTCACTGTGTTGTATGGTTGTCTCTCTGGACTTTACTACCCCACCTCCGATGTAGTCTATCTAACCTAGTCAGAACACTCTCTTTCAACCTTTCAGTTTTAATTTTAAACTAAAAAAGGTAAAAATCAGCCTCATGAGGTCAATAGTCGGCCAATGCTGATTATCTCAAAATGTCAAATATCGGCCTGTTTGTGTGCAGATTTGTCCTTTGCGTGGATTTGTTGTGTGCGGATTTGTACTTGTGTGGATTTGTAGTGTGCGGATTTGTACTTGTGTGGATTTGTTGTGTGCGGATTTGTACTTGTGTGGATTTGTTGTGTGCGGATTTATACTTGTGTGGATTTGTTGTGTGCGGATTTGTCTTGCGCAGAAATATCAGGTCACGCTCCTTAGCCACCTGAAGATGTATGTGTGTCTGTGTGAGTTGAGGGGGCGGAGGCTTGTGTTTGAGATGATTGCGTATTTCCCATTGGTGCTGGGAGGGGGGAGGGGGCAATGTTTGCTCCCAGGTAAAAAGCTAGGATTTGCCGGTTCTCAAGGCAGGCAGTCTGGAAGATCGGTACAACATATTCTTTCACTCATTTCTTCAGACTAAGCTAAACTGATTGAATATCCATGTATTTTGTGTATGAATTCATATAACTTATGTATCTATACAATATTTCTATATTTTAAACCTTTTTTTCTTTTCAGAGACATCATCTCTGTTGATGTCATTGGTTTCCTGGTGTACATGGGTGTCAGCACTCATGAAGAAATAGCAGTTGGGGAACGGAAGAAGCTCGATGTTAGTTCCCAAAAAATGAGGTAAGTTTCCTTCGGCCTTCAATGATTAGAACGTGTCATGACTACATTCAAATAGGATCATCATATTTACTGGTGTCAAAAATTAACAGGATTTGAAGGCACACTCCTAATTTGTCTGGTAGCTGTGGTAGTTTCTGCTTTTCTTGGTACTGCCCACTGACAGTACTCCTACTCTACCATTTCTATGTTTATCTTGAGTCATTTACTGAAATAACAAACTATGTATTTCTGTGTTTGATGATTAAACTTCAAATATTGCGCTCCTTTGACCTAGCAAGTCTTTGCATCATGCTGTATGTTTTGTTTTGAAAATCTGGGAAAGAGGGATTGTCAGTGGTCAGGAATTAATCCAAGCATTACTGACAGACAGAATAGGGCTATTATATGTATAATTATTGAGGTTTTTGTTTACACTAAATAAATTAGATTGGAATTTCTTAAACAAGATGACGATCTCTTGTTTAAAACCAGCCTTCCACAACAGTCTGTACATTAACATGCTTTTAAAATCTGTCACATTGTTGTGATAGGCTTATGCTAATTATCTCTTGATACTCGATACAAGTATGGCGGCCCATAGGAGAGCACACTGTCATGTGTCCTCCATGGAGAGCACACTGTCATGTGTCCTGCATGTGTCCTGCATGGAGAGCACACTGTCATGTGTCCTCCATGGAGAGCACACTGTCATGTGTCCTGCATGGAGAGCATACTGTCATGTGTCCTCCATGGAGCAGCATGTGCATGAAAAAGGGACTGAGCTCACAGTCTGGTCTTAGCTTAGCAAGATGTTTTGTTAATAATAGGCATAATAGGCTTGTTGCTGTATACAGCACCTGGTATTCCCAGACGGTCACTCATCTGGGTAATGACCAGGTTTGATGTTGCTTAACTTCGGTGATCTTACGAGAACCGGTGTATCCAACTCTTATGAGACAACTCCCAATGGATTATGGAGCCCGGTGACAAAGACCCGGTTTCTGTTGCATTTGTCAGCTTAGTGATCCTTGCAAGTCTCAAGTCTCGTTGAGACCAGGACTTTATTCCTACAAGTTTTTATGACCACTACCTTGGCAGGATGTAAGTCCACAAAAGGAATACCCCCATCCTAATCACCTAGTTTAGAGTGTACTCAATTAGATGCTGAGTGCACAGATAAATTTGTCCTAATGAAGAATTTTCCACACTCTTCACTCATACCGGGAATCAAACCCAGGACCTTCTGTGTGTGAGGCAGATGTGCTAATCCTTACACTATCCGAGCGGACTGATTTGGCCATAAGGACCTATAAATAGAAGCTGTCAGGTAACAAGTTAGTTACCAATTGAACATTCACTGAGTAGATTTTCCAAATCGGTTAATCCCATTGGGCATTTCATAATTATTCACGCACAAATGTTGGGACACAAAGCTATACTTGGCAGGTGTGTGATGATGACATACTTATGTTTAGTTACAAGACCAGATCAAACAGATTATCTCCGCTGTAGTGTCAGCATGTAGGTGTGTCTCTTTATTACAATTGGGATTAGCACCTTCCTTCTCTCTCTCTCTCTCTCTCTCTCACTCTCTCTCTCTCGCTACTCATCTGCTTTTGTGGTCAATTATTTTTCCTATAAGCTGTTTTTAGTCTAGATTTTCTGACGTTCTAATTAGAACCTGTTAATCACTGCTACCCACCCATATATGCTGTGTTGGGGGTGATCAATTAAAAAGTTGGGAAAAGGAGTGATCAATGAAGAAGTTACTTCTCTCGCCTTAGGCTGTGATCACTAAAAAAAGTTCTGAATTTTAAAAAAAACAAGCGGGCACAAACTAGTGACCAATTTAGCATAAGGTTCCATTGCAAATTGAGCCCCCTCTAATAACCTATTTAGGGGGAGAATTTTCAAAAAAACAAAAAAACATTTTTCCTACTCATTGAGGGGAGTGTGTGTGCAAAATTTCAAGTTTCTACTATGAATGATTAGGGCTGGGCAAAGTCCGGTTACATAGATAGATGCATGATAATTATAAAGACATTTATTAGTTGAGAACCTATATTTGCCCGGCACTGGTATGAACGACCGGGTTCCCAATTAATGAATGTCTTTTTAATTATCATATTCTGTTGGATATAAAATTATCCATCATTTGATTCCAGATAGATACATAGATACATATAAATGTCAGAACACATGAATAACCTAAACCCAGCAATAAACCAGTGTGGTGGGTAGCAGTGATTAAAACACACCTAAAGATGACCAGCGAATGAACCAACCAAAACATTATTAGAAAATTTTGCGTTAGTTTTTGGATCACAGTAGCGAAGTTGAATTCAACTGTGCACTGGGGATCTGTATCCCGGACAACACCTCCCCATTGTGTTAAGAAGGATAGTGGTGATTAACAAATCTAATTCAGAGGAGTAAACTCTTCACTGTTTGTCTATCACGTGCAGTGAACATATGGACCATAACAAACTTTCTTTTTACCAAATGATGTTCGTTAAATGCCTCGAACTACTGAAGTTAATACTTATTTACCGAACGAGGGGCAATCAGCTGTAACAACCCCCCAATTAGTCAGTTATAGTGAGGGTTTACTGTATGTCTACTTAGAGTCTTTGTAGTAGTGCGTGAGAGTTAGCTGATTAACTTTCTCACATTAGTGCTTCCATGATTTTGTGAAAAGTTAATCTGTTTCTGGCACTTGTCATGAAGACTAATCTGTGTAGGCAGAATAGGATAACACTCGGAAATTTGAACTTACAAAAAATTTTTATTTCTTAAACAAGATGACGATTTCTTGTTTAAAACCAGCTTTTCCTGTACATTAATATGCTTTTAAAATCCATCACATTGTTGTGATAGGCTTATGCTAATTATCTCTTGATACTCAATACAAGTTACAGGCCCCTAGGCTTAAGCCTACTCAGCCTTATAATCCGGCCATGTATACGGTAGCAGAAATTTACATTGTAAATTGAATTGAGTGTTGCACACTATATGTACATTGTAAATTGATCACCCACTTTAAAGTCAATTCACACGCTTCCCCTAAAAGAAACTATGGTCAGATTCAGTTAAAATAGTTCATTCTGCATAGCAAAAATATGTTTTTTTTGTGACAGTGTGATCTCCATGGAGGACACATGACAGTGTGCTTTCCATGCAGGACACATGACAGTGTGCTTTCCATGGAGGATACATGACAGTGTGCTCTCCATGCAGGACACATCTAAATAGTACACTCTGAAAAAAGTGACCAATCAACGTTTGGCAAGCTGATTTTCAGTAAGATGAATGCCACCCGTTTTCTAACACATTTTAGACTGTATTGTCTGAAGTTCTATTATGAAGTATTTTCATAGTACACTCTGAAAAAAGCGATCAATCAATTTTCAGTAAGACCAATAACAAATATATTAGTCTAAAAACTTGACAAATGCTCTGTGAAGCTGCAATCATTTTATTAAGTAATACAATTCTTTAAGTAGAAGGGTCTGTGATTTCAGACAGAGAACCAAGAAAATCACATTGTTTGTTATATGAGTAGATAAATTCTTCTTTTTCTTTGTATTCTTCTCCTAAATTATTGTTGTTTATTTTTTGCAGGCTGCATTTTACCATTGCCTCTATCAAGGAACTCTTCAAGACTTTGGAGACGTATGACAACCACCTGGACCAATCTGTTACGGCCAAAGATCGTCAAACGATCAAAGAATTGAAAAGTAAGAGAGTCTTTCTTTCTGCTTCGTTGTTCTTTCTCATTTTGTCTTGTGTAAATTCTTTCTTTATTTTATTTTTATGGGTATTACTTTTTATCTCTGCCACTCCCTAATACTACTAGTTCACAAACATTAAACAAATTTGCTGCCATTCCCTACACTACTAGTTCACAAACATAAAACAAACTCCTTGCCTTTCCCTGCCACACGTTTCATAAACGTTTTAGAACTAGTAGTATTAAGTGGCAGGGATAGATTTAGCATCAAAATATTTCATTAATGTGTAGCAAAGATAGTTTTTAAATCGATATTTCATCGACATGTAGCAGGGATAAAAAGTACTGCTGTATTTTTACTAATTTATCTCCAATTTCACCTGATGGCTTGAGTCCCTCCGAATTGATTGGGGGAAAGCATCTAATTCACAAACAAAATTTGAAACAATTCTTACTTGTTTACTTTTCAGGAACCCTGATCAACATGACAGACTTGCGTCAACTGTTTTTGTATCTAATCCGAAATAGCCAAAACCAGAGGCTTTCTTTTGTACGTGATGTTATCATCACAAACCACACATATCTCCTGTTGCTTGACAAATGGATCCGTGAAGACAAAGAAGCATCTGTGAACTTTGAGATGGTCCAGCATATAAACCAGTAAGTAATCTTCTTTTTTCGTCTGTGGCTTTGCCATTAAGAATTCACTGAGATATCATAAAATCCATTAGAAAACACAAATGGCAATGGGCAGGCCATGTAGAAAGAATATCAGACAACCGCTAGACATCACATTCTTCGAGGAGTGTATTTATGCGCTCGTGCACCGATGGGACAAGTGCATCAATCTCGTTGGCGACTACGTGGAAAAGTAGCATAGTAGTGCTGGTAACATATGCACAATGTTTTATTTGTATAGTAATAAACATGTTGGATTAGTAAATGTTTGTACCATACTTTTCGGACATCCCTCGTACTTTCCAGCCGATTCTCGAACTCAGTGAATTCATGGAATTAGGTATTCTAAAAAAGTTTCCAGCGCTCTCCTTTGAAAACCTAAGACTGAATACAAAGGTGAAAACCTTTGCACAAGCCTAATATATTTGATCATTCACTGAAATTGCTGGAATTACGTTTCGTATTCTGACCGTGCGTTGATCCAAAGATCAAGGTTTTGACGATAGACAAATATTTAGTAGTATAAACATTTTCTGAAGTTTTATGTTTTGAAATATTCGTATTTGATTTGTATTTATTTCTAACCTGCTTCTTTTTCTGCAGATTTGCCAGCATCTCAGCCATGCAACAGTATGCGCATCTCTTGGAAAACTTTGACAACAACAGTATGTCAGTAAATGACAGCATCTTCACAATGATGCACCATGTTGCGGGTGATTGCAACAAACCCGAAGTCCTAATGCAAATGCCAATCTTGAAAGTATTCACAGACCTTTGCGATGATAACAAGTTCATCTCAAATGTACGTAAAAATTTAATTTGTAACGTCTTGTAACGTTATCACCTTGGATGTTTGCTACAAACGTTCAACAACAGTTGGTTGTTTTCTATAGCTTT
>VCCN01002456.1:515314-528179 GCA_006491835.1 Architeuthis dux
AAGAACACCAAGAACAAGAACAATCAACAATCCGTCATTGTTTGGCTGTCTCATCAGGTTAAACTAAACCGATATATGAATTTAGAGGAGTAAACTTATCACTGTTTATATAAAATTACATTTGTCGATTCTATTTCTTTCTTCCTCAGTTAAATTGTCTATATCTAAACTGGGGAGGTCGTTGCATGTTGTCAAACTCCAGTGCAAATCAGAGGTTGAAGTTGACTTTGTTTTTCCACCGTAACAAGAACAAGAACAAGAACAATCCTCTAATTTCGGGGAGGCTGGAGTTGACTTTGTTTTTTTTGACAACAAGAACAAGAACAATAAGAACAATCCTCACCTAATTTAGGGGAGTTAATTCTTCGTCCTGCGTATTTACCATGCTTAATTAATCTAAACTCAAATGTTGGGTATCCATTGAGAATCGAACTCACGACGCAGTGGTATGGTCTGTTAGACTAGCTCGTTTACCATTACCCCACGCTGAGGCGCCACAGGTATTTATTAAGCTCAACTTAGTCTAGCCAAAAGCCACAAGTGTAGGGCACCTAGTGAGGATCGAACTCACTGCAGTAGTATTGGTCGGCTATACTAACTCGTAACCATTGTCTCACGGTGAGGCACGCGGATTCAACCTGTGTATGAGTAACAACAGACTCCATATACGATAACATTTCCCCTGAAGAAGGCCAAAACAAATCAGTTGAAACGTGTTCAAAGGAAATAACACAAATAAGAATAACAGGTCCGGTTAATCACTCAATAGAAACCGTAAAGTAACCAACGTCTTTTGGCAGTATGCCGTGGTGGGGGTGATCAATTACACAATTTGAAAAAGGGGTGATCAATGAATAAATTACTTCTCTCGCCTTTTGTTCAGTGTTGATCACTAAAAAAATCTGATTAAATAAAAAGAATCGTGAACGCTGCCGGACACTAACTAAGGGACCAATTTATCATACACTTAGATTGTAAATCGAACCCCCAACTAAAAACCTTGGGGGGGGGAGTTCAAAAACAAAAACCAAACGTTTTTTCTAGACATAATAAGTAATGAGTAAACGTTTAAAACTTGTGCAACACATACATATATAGATAGCCAGCCAGTCTGAATCACTTAAAAACTGAAGAAACCTATGCTGACAGTTTTGGTTGATGGTTACTAAATTAAATGAATTCACAAACATTGGATATTTGCAATACATCTTAAATTCTTTGACAAAGAACGTTGTCTTACAAAATATCAATGGCTTTAGTGGAGACATTCATGGCTAATTTGGTGGCCAATTTGGTGGCTGATTTGTAACCAATATCTATTATGGATAGGGAAAAAGGTCAGGGAAACGTCTAGGGAAAATGGACAGCTTAATTCTGAATTTCATGGAAAATACGAAGCTTACTCTAATTTGCACTCAACAAACACTAGTCCTCCTAAGAAACATGAGCTTGTAAGTTTTTCTATCTTCCTTCTATCTTCTATCCTTCCTCCTTCCTCCTTTCCTTTCTTCCTTCCTTCAATTCTCTATTCTTCCTTCCTCCTTTCTTCATCCCTTGTCTTCCTTCCCCTTCCTTCCTTCCACCCTCCATTCCATTCTCTATCTGTTATTCTTCCTTTCTTTATTCCTTCCTTTCCTGTCTTCCTTCCCCTTCCATTCTCTATCCTTCCTTTCTTCCTTCCCCTTTTCCTTCCCCTTTTCCTTCCCGTTCCTTCCTTCGCCTACCTTCCTCCCTTCCTTCCATTCTATATCCCCCATTCACTTTCTTTTCTTCCCCTCTCCCTTCCTTCTTCCTTCTTTCCATCCTTTACACTTCTATCCCTCTATCTTCCTTCTAATCCCTCTATCTTCCTTCTTTCTTTCCTTCCCCTTTCCATCCCCCATTCCTTCCCCTTCCCCCTTCATCCCTCCCTTCCTTCAATTCCCTATCCTTGCCTTCCTTCCCCCTCCTTGCTTCCTTCCCGTTCCTTCCTTGCTTCGCCTACCCTCCTCCCTACCTTCCGCCCTTCCTCTCTCCCTTCCTTCTTCCTTCTGTCCATCCATTACCCTTCCTTCCGTCCAACTTCTATCCCTCTATCTTCCTTCCTCCCATCCTCCAATTCTTTAGCCTTCCTTCCCTGCCTTCCTTCATTTTGCCCTACATCTTGTCTTACATGCAAGCGCAACATTGTAGACCGTTGTGATTCTTTTAACCACTTGTCTATGCACACACAGATTTCTACTTTCACTTTCACTTCCATCCCCGTTCACAAATTAACACTGAATGTTCTTTTATATCCAACACTCAACGGTCTCTGTTAATTTGACACTTGACAGTAATTGAAAATGACATGTGCAATATTCTAAAACCAAATCACGTGGTTCTGCTACGCCCAACCCGATGCGTGTATGCTTACGGAAATATAGTAAACAAGAGAATTATAGATAGTCTCCACATCTGTGCTCAGATTCGAGAGAAGACGTCGGGTGCATGGGTCTGCAATCAGATAACGTCAGCAGACGTGGGCGTCCGCTGCCACTTTTCTACAGGGGGAGGTGGTGGTGGCAAAAAGGGTATTTTCTAGGAGGGGGGCAAAAAAAGATATATCATGATGTCAGTTGTCAGGTATGGGAGTAGGGAGTGCCTAAGCTGTGTCTCGTCCTAAGCTGTCACTGTTCATAGTGACCCTTTGATTGCTGGTCTTTATAAGGTTCCAACTTTCAACCACCCTCACCCTCGGTGAGAAGGCCTGATCCAGGAGGGCGGGTGGCAAATGCCCTGTTTGACCCCCCCCCCCTTAGCGGACACCCATGTCAGTAGGTACGAGGAATTGTGGTAGTCGAAAGGTCGAAGCAATAACTCGGCGGAAAAAAAATGATCGATTCAGTCTGTCATTATTAAAAAACATATATTAGTTGTTATGATCACTATGTTTCAGTCGGCACGTTCTCCGACCTTCCTAGCGCTGTCTGAAATTTTTAGATGAAGCATTTCCATTATTCCAGTATCCTCATATTTGTTATTTTCGGCCGATGTGTTCTTCAGCCTTCCTAAGATTATTCCACGGATTTTTCAAACTACTATCCTCATATTTGTTGTTTTCGGCCGATGTGTTCTTCAGCCTCCCTAAGATTATTCCAGGGATTTTTCGAACTAGCATCCTCATATTTGTTGTTTTCGGCCGATGTGTTCTTCAGCCTTCCGAAGATTATGCCACTGATTTTTCGAACTAGTATCCTCATATTTGTTGTTTTCGGCCGATGTGTTCTTCAGCCTTCCTAAGATTCCATCCTATAATCCTTGAATGCAGTGACGTCAAAAATATATACTGGATGCTACTTGAAGAGATTTGGACGCAATATATACCCGAGGAAGGTCGGAGAGCGTACCTTAAACGTTGTGATAACAAAAAAAAGATGATACTCGCCCGAATCCGTAGGAATAATGGCAATACAATGGATTCCGCTTAATAGGACAAATCGGTTATTAGGACCAGCCGCACAATAAGAACCAATTCAAACGTATAGTACATACTAATTTGCTTCGTTTATTATGACCAATGCGCCGTTTATTTGGACCAAGCAGCAGTGCTACCAAATATTAAAAAAAAAAAATTGACAGAATTACTAAAAATATATTTTTTAATTCTCAAAACAACTATCATTCGAATATTTTTAGCTCCTGACTCAAAGTAAATGGGTCATAACTGAACACTCAAATATATGCCGTGTTATGATGTGGTTAACTAAGTTACCTCCCTTCGAACAACAGTTTTCTATAAACATCTTTTCAAGAAGACTATTTGCTTTGCTTGGTTAATTGGATCAGCCGGTTATTGGGGCCAAAATCGTTGGTCCCGATGCGGTCCAATTAACCGGAATCCACTGTACTTCAATTGCCTTCTACAAGAACAGCATTACGGAAACAGGAAGGTTATGTGACCTAAGAGGAACTGAGATTTTAAAAGAAATCTTCGACTTGTACTCGAGGTGACGTGGGGCGGTGGAGACGGCGGTCACGTTATTTCGTCCGTCCGTTTTCAATCTTCTTTATTTTACTCGAACAATTTATTATAATCCACTTCCAGTTTGCTAGGTCCGTCGAAGTTTCACCCAAGCCCCGTTAACCGTAAATTTCAGGAACACGTTCCCTACTCGGTCTGTTGCCAGTCCTTCACGACGCTGGATGAGGGGTGGGACTTTTCCCTGTTTGAATTCAGAATTGTCCGTCTCCTAGCCTGGTTACCAACAAAGGCTGAAGAGTCCAGTCTGTCCTGCTATTTACCAATAACTTGGAGGAGAAAGAGATGGATTTATGGCTATCCCAAGGGCATTAGTGCGAAATGAACTTGCCCCCCCCCCATATCAAGCCTTCTCGCCATGAGCGAGGGGATTTGAAAGTTGGAACCTTACAGTCAATAAAGGATAAGTACAATTGTTTTATGTAACTCCAACTTTTTTAATTCTCCTTTATTTTACTTGAGCAATTTATTATAATCAACTTCCGACTTGCTAGACCCATCGAAGCTTCACCAGAGCCCCCATTGATCGTACATTACGGGAACAACGCTGCACGCCCACGACGCTGCACGAGGGGTTGGACTTTGCCGCTTTGAAATCGGAGTTGTCCGTCGTCTAGACTGGTTGCCAACCAATGATTTAAATACAGAGTCATTGTAAAGTTCATGTGCAGTTTGACATTTTGGTAAAGATCTACATGCTTCGAAGCCTCCCTTTTTCCCGTAGTGTTGTACTCATCTTTGGACGGCAACATATTCATATTTTTGGCAACAGAGTTTCAATGCTGTAGAGTTTAGTCATAAATAATACCTGATAATATACGTTTTGAGTGTGTAATGTTCCACTAGAAATAATGAAATACGGCTATGTTTGGTTTAGAAGAAAATTAAATTTCTATAAAATAGTGGTAGGGATGTACTTATTTATGGGCAGTACAGTAAGCAGTGTCAAACCACATTAGTACTTAGATGGGTGACCGTTTAATAATACCTTGTAGTCTTGTGCCAGCCTAGGGAAGGCGTGGTAAATAAATGAAGTCATAGAAGTTGATAAGGAGGTACCGGTGGCCAAGCGGTTAGCAGCGCAGAAAATGGGATCGGCGAGCCCAGTTCAATCTCCGAATGAGACAATCTGTGCTCACTTCGCACTAATGCCCTTCGGAAGGGCATGAATCCATCGCTTCTCCAGGTGAAGTGAGTGAAGCCGCTTCGGGTGCTTATCACCTTTAAGTCTACAATCATATATCGCAGACCTCGTAGAACTTCGGAGACACAGGAATGTTGAGAAAAATGGTGATATAGGATGCCCAAGCATGCCCAGCGTAGGTTCTAGGACAACTGCCCACTGGATAATTGCCCCCGGACAACCCCCCTGACAACAGCATAGCAACTGTAAAGCCAAAGTTAAAGTTTGTGGAAATTAAGTAGTTGGCCATGTAAATGAGCACACCCATGGGGGAAATTGTCCAGGGGGCAATTGTCAAGAATCATTTATCTGGACTGCAGTTGTCCTATGGATGCAATTGTTCCGGGGGCAGTTGTCCTGATACACCAGCGTATGGGCGATATTTGATTTGATTTAATGGAAGTTGACAAGTCGAAAGCCAAACAGATAATTACAACCTCTGTCTATTGTTTTGAGAAGGGTCATTAACATTCAAAGAGTTCTGTTTGAAACTGAGAAAATTCACATGTCGGATTAGTGAAAATGTCCAGAGTTCAACTCAATGTCGCTTTCGCTACTCAACAGGACAAGGTATGGAAATCCTGGCCTAACAAGGAAAGGAAAGCAAAACACCTGAATCCTATTGTCTATAGTTTTGAGAAGGGTCATTAACATTCAAATAGTTATTTTCTATAGTTTTGAGAAAGGTCATTAACATTCAAATAGTTATTTTCTATAGTTTTGAGAAGGGTCATTACCATTCAAATAGTTATTTACTATAGTTTTGAGAAGGGTCATTAACATTCAAATAGTTATTTTCTATAGTTTTGAGAAGGGCCATTAACATTCAAATAGTTATTTTCTATAGTTTTGAGAAGGGTCATTAACATTCAAATAGTTCTTCGGACAATTGAACTCCTTCTTGTTGTTTGTGTTGTTCACAGGACATTTCTGCTTCTCAACAGGACAAGGTATGGAAATCCTGGCCTAACAAGGAAAGGAAAGAAAACACCCGAATCCTACGTTATAAGAGTTGCTACCATTGGAGAGAAAACAAAATTCTGTTTACCACCATCACATTTGGATATTGCACCTGAAGAAAGCCATAGAATGGATCTTCCAAAACGTCGTGTTAACAACACAGACAACAAGAAGGAGTTCAATCGTCTGAAAAAACTCTTTGAAGTACAAGCTCATATTCGTTTTTAAACATTTTTCTGCTCCTCATTCTCCACATGAATATACTTGCTTTAAATTCTTTTCGGGCACGTCATACTTGACCTGTCCAACATTCATTCAACTCATTAAGGAAAAACAAAGATGACTAACAATTAGTCGATAATTAGCTGAATGAATTTTTCATTAACATCTGAATTAAGGTAGAAACAACAGTACAGTGTACCTTGATTGAATGGGATAGCCTCCGTTCTGTCTCTACAGACAATGAAACGACACTGGAGTGTCACCACCAGGGCGCATGCCTGGGTGAAGCGTAAGGAGATCCTGGGATACCCAGTCGTCAGAACCCACCTCTGATATAGCACAGAGGAAAGCAGAGAGCGATACGTCTGGCACCAGCTTGGCTACCAGAAGGACGTCAAATTGTGTGTCCAACCCTCTTAAGAGGGCTCCACTCCCTGGTTTGGAATCGGAGTTGTCCTTCTCCTAGACTGGTTGTCTTCCCAAAACTAGGGAGCCCTATCTGCTCTGCTATTTTACCCATAGCTGGCGTAATTCTTTCCCATGAAGCGTTTACCACACTGTTCGCTCGTACCGGGAATCGAATCCGTGACCTTCGGCGCGTGAGTCATACCTGCTAACCATTACACTATACAAGCGTACTATACCTTGATTAGTGCAGTTAATTCGTTCAAATGTTTTCCGTACTGTTCAAAACCGCACTGTTCAAGGTCTTATTATAATTTAATGTGCTTATTCTACAGCTCATACTTAGTTACATTAATTTGTACAGCAATACCTTCACTGCACTAATCAAACCGCACTGTTCAAGTTCTCATTATAATTTAATGTGCTTATTTTACAGCTCATACTCAAACATTAATTTTTACAGCAATATCTTCACTGCACTAATCAAAACCGCACTATTCAAGGTCTCATTATAATTTAATGTGCTTATTTTACAGCTCATACTTAGTTACATTAATTTGTACAGCAATACATTAACCGTATAACATCAAAACCTGCACTAATCAAAACCACATTATTCAAAGGTTCCTGTACCTTAAATCTTTTTCGGACACGTCATACTTGACTGATTAAGGAAGCAAATTCTTTTGTAATAATTAGTCGATAAGTAGCTTCAAAAATTAATTTTTCATTAACATCAGAATTAATGTAGAAACAACAGTGTATTTAATCAGTAATGGACTTAATTATGAAAATTGTGATATTAATAATTGATACCACATGAGACAGAAGGACATCAGCGGAGCCATTTTGAGAGTATAGAACATTAGTTTATTTGGTCGAACACCAGTCCAAGTCGGAGACTGGAGTTGACTTTGTTTTTCCACCATAACAAGGACAAGAACAATCCTCACCTAATTTAGGGGAGTAAACACTTCACTGTTTATATAGAATTAACATTTGTTGATTCTATTCCTTTCTTCCTCAGTTAAATTGTCTATATCTTACTGGGGAGGTTGTTGTGTGATGTCAAACCCCAGTGCAAATCGGAGGCTGGAGTTAGCTTTGTTTTCCGACCGTGACAACAAGAACAAGAACAATAAGAACAATCCTCACCTAATTTAGTAGAGTTCACTGTTTGCCTGTCAGGTTAAACCAAACCGATATATAAAATTAACATTTCCCTATCGTGATTTGAACGTTGATCTGTAGGCGACTGTCTCACCGACCGAGCCAACTGAAAAGTCTTACACATCTACGAAAGTGTATGTTACAAATAGTTGAAGGCTTACTGTAGAAGTAGGAGTGGAGTTTGATCCTGATCAAGTGATCTGTGAGCGACTCTCTTACCGATTGAGCAAAACCGACAAGTCTTACATATCTACGAAAATGCATGTTACAAATACGCAAGGGTTTATTTCATCCTAATTAATAAATACAGTTATATACAAAATTATTTTTAAAAAACATTTTTTATTTATTATATACACTATACAAAAATTGCAGTGCCATCTTCAGTTGGAATAGAAGTAGGAGTGCAGTTTGACACTGCAGCACCCAGGCTTTTCTTTGTCTTGATCTATTTGTATACGTATGTATTCAATGGGCCATGAGCGAAATGTTTCAATTATAGAGACTATCAACAATGGGAAGAACGAACAATCAATGTAATGCAAATTAATTAGCCAAACATCTTCTTCGTTGCTTTTTCATTTTTAAACACCACTACCCACAACGCTGGTTTATTGCTGGGTTTAGGTTATTCATGTGTTCTGACATTTATTTATCCGGACTTCGCCCAGCCCTAACCGTTCATAGTAGAAACCTGTAATTTTGCACACACATTCCCCTCAATGAGTAGGGAAAATGTTTTTCATTGTTTTTGAATACTCTTCCAAATAGAATAGAATAGAATACAACCAAGAACAAGAGAAATAGAAATAGGAAAATAATTTGGTTTACTCCACCGTTTAATAGATAGGTGAGAACAAATGTTGGTAAATTATTCATTGAAATACTTATAAAAAGCTTCCCAAGTAATTGCAAACTACATAAAATACTTAACCCTAATACTATTAAATTGGGATATACATGTATGGATAATCCAAGAAAAATAATATCAAACCATAATAACCAAATCATGGAAAAATTAGGAATGAAAATGAGAGAATTAACACAATAAGAAAATGCAACTGCAAACAACCAGATAAGTGCGTCTTAGAAAATAAGTGCCTAACGAAACAAGTAATTTAGCTAAAATATCAACATTAGAAAATAAGTGGGACGAGAAGGCATATGTTGGAATAACAAAACCAGAGTTTAAAGCAAGGCTGGTTAACCATAGAGCATCTTTTAAAAATAAATTTAGAAAAACGGATACAGCCTTATCCATATATTATTGGAAATTAACGGAATTAGGAAAAACCAGTAATAAAATGAGAGATTTTTAAAGAATCTAAAATATGCAACAGCCTAAATTCTAGATGCAATTTATGTCTAGAAGAAAAATTAAAAATAATAACATAATGAAAAGAGTAAACTCCTTAATTCGAAATCAGAAATCGCGGTTTCGTGTAGGCATCAAACATTGTTTTTACTAAAATACGTTAAAAAAGGATAAAGATGCAGACTAACGCAAGAGTTTTGAAAAATAAGGTTAAAATACAGAAGAAATAGTAATGTAAACAGAAAAAATAAATAGTGTTAACAATTACAAGTAATCATCAGATGAAAATCGAATAATATGTTTAAGAACGTGAATAGTTGGAAGATAACCACGGGTAAACCGAAATATGAATGATGATGAGTAATATCACAGTAGAAAAATCTAAATAAATAACATAAGAAAGTTTAATAATTAAGACATGAATATAATTATAATGCGAATAACTGGCAGAAAGAGAGCGAGCCGGGACAGAGATAAATAAAATAATAATAAAAAATAAAAAAAATACATTAAGATGAGAAAAATAGCTAGTTGAAATAGACAACTGATAAAGAAAGACATTAAGATGAATAGATGAACACTTAGAAAAACCCGGCACCCGATGACAGATAAACAACAGGACCATAAATCAGATCAAAGTAATTAGCTGTGATAACAACGAACACATCGACACAAAACAAGACACGCCCTAAAATACACCCACAAATTAAACGATGGACCAACCAGGAAACAAGAAAAGAAGAAAAGGAATAAATGAAGAAAAACATTTTAGTATAAAAAAGTCTACATAATATCGATTTATATCCACTTGAATAATCTTGAAGTGAAACCAATTATACAATTCGTTGTGGTCAATAAATAAAAAAACCATGTATATATATATATATATTCAGCGATCCCAAAAGAGAGGTTTGCAGACTGTTTTGAAAAATGGAAGGGATTAGTGTATGAGATCTTTGAAGAGGAATAAGGCGCCATTTCCCTAGGTGGGCTATTTCTTTTCGTTAATATTAAATGTCTGGATAATTTCCTTGCAGACCTCGTATCTGTCGAAACTGCCAGACACACGTGCTAGCTTGCATTATTTTCGGGAAAGTAAACTCTGTTGGAAAGACAACATTAGTCTGCACGTCAAACTGTCAGTGTATGTAGAGTCACTGTTTTCTGTAGTAACATAAATCCTTACTTTTGTCTTTCACTCTTTCTTCTTTGTCCCCACCCTGCTTTCAATCTTTGCTTTTTGTTTTCTTCATTTATTTCTAGTTTTCTTTCTAATTTTTTGTTTTTTAACTTCTTCCTGTTTTTTCTTTCCTCCTTTTTCTTTCTTTATTGTTTCTGCCCTTTTCCTTCTAACCTTCCATCCATTTTTCTTGCTTACATCTTTTCTTTTTCTTTTTTCATTTCTTTCTTTCTCCACTCTTTCTTTTTTCTTTCTTTTTTCTTTCTTTCTCCACGTTTCTTTCTTTCTTTCTTTCTTTCTTTCTTTCTTTCTTTCTTTCTCCACTCTTTCTTTCTTTCTCCACTCTTTCGTTCTTTCTTTCTTCTTTCTTTCTCCATTCTTTCTTTCTTTCTTTCTTTTTTCTTTCTTTTTTTTCTTTCTTTCTGCTTTTTCTTTTCTGCCTTTTCTTCGTTTTTATTTCTGCCCTTTTCCTTCTACCCATCTTTTCTTTTTCTTTCTTTTTCATACCTTCTTCCATTTCTTTACCCGTTCTACCCTTCTTCATCCCTTCTTTACTTTTATTTCCTTTTTTTTCTACCTTTACGTTGACTTTGCTTTGTATTCTTCTCACCCGTTCTCCTTTTTATCATTCCTTACTTTCTTTCCTTTTCCTTTTTTCATCTTTCTTCCTTTCTCTCCTTCGTTCCTTTCTTTTTTCTTTCTTTCTTGCTTACTATTTGTTCTCTTTCTGTTTCCTGTTTTCTCCTTTTTCTTAGTTTCCGTTTCTTCCTTTTTCCTTTTTCCTTCTATCCTTCTTCATTTTAAATTTCTTTCTTTTCTACCCTTACATTGTCTTTCCATTATATTCTCTTCATAGTCATTACTCCTTTTTTTCTTTTTATCTTTCTTTTCGGTCTTCCTTTCGTTCTTGTCTTACGCCCAGGGCTGGATTAAGACCACAATGGGCCCTACGCCACCCATAATTTTGGGGCCCACCACATTAAAATTATATCAGATCGGTACAGACAATAAAATAATTAAAAAAATGAAAAAGACATTAAGATGAGAAAAATAACGAGGTAAAATAACTAGTTGAAATAGAGAAGAGATAAAGTAAGACATTAAGCTGAATAGATGGACAAAAACCCGGCACCCAATGACAGATAAACTACAGGGCCATAAACCAGATCAAAGTAATTGTCAAGATAATTGTCTTAAAAAATTCAAATTTCTAATTTTGAATAAATAAGGAATTGAAGTAATTCTGACATTTCTTTAAATGTAATAGAAAGAAAAAAACCAAAAAATATTTTTTAAATTTCAAAAGTTCATAATTAGACAATATAACATTTATTTTAGTAATATGCAATACATTGTAAATATAGTAATAACAGTTATTTACAAATGTTAAAATAAGGCGTCTCATAGTATAAACAAAAAAAGGAGTACGTTACCTATGAAATAATATTTTGTATTCACGTGCTAAATGTATTATTTATGTTATGTATTGGACACTACGCCGTGGCGTAGTTTGCGTATAGGCTAATCCAGCCATGCTTACACCATTCTAGTATTTGTCATAGCCTTTATCTCTTTTCCTTCCCTCTCCCTCTTGTTCACTTCTTCCTTAACGTTCATCTTTCTTTTTTTCCTAACCCCCTTCCTTGTATTTCATTCCCTTTCCTCTCAGAAATCGTCAATCAAAACTGTCACCAAAACTGTCACTCTAGGTTTCTTCAGTTTTTAAGTTGGTCTGTCTGGCTGGCTATGTACGTACGGGCCGCACCAATGGAGCTATAGGACTGAACATTTAAACACTTAAATAAGTCTATGTTTAGAAAAAACGTATTTCGTAAAGGGCGGGTCAATTAGCAATGTAAGTTCATACTAAATTGATCACGCTTGTTTTTTTTGTTTTTTTTTTAGAAAATTCAGACTTTTTTAGTGATCACTGCCCAACAGAAGGCGAGAGAAGTAATTGGGCAGTGATCACTAAAAAAGTCTGTATTTTCTAAAATCCCTTTTTCAAATTTGTTAATTGATCATCCCCAACACGGCATGCGACTAAAAGACGTTGGCCACGTGACGGTTTCTATTCAGCGATCTTGTCTTCTATCCGATCATTTTTCTTTCATATTTTCTTCCTTCTTTATCACATTTTGTCCTTCCCCTCTTCTTTCTTTCGTTCTGTTATTTTCACCTTTCCTTTTTTTTCATTCCGTATTTCTTTCCTTCACTATTTCATCATCTGTCATCTTTATCTCTTATTCTATCTTTCTTATTAATATGTTAACCGCTTGTTGATCCGTTGCGCTGTAGGAGTGTTGCTCTGGGTTCCGTCGTTGATGCCTGATGAAGAACTTTTTAATTGGCGAAAAACGCCAAATAAAACAGAGGTTCTTTTCTTTTAACAGCAGAGAGAGAGAGAGAGAGAGAGAGAGAGAGAGAGAG
>VCCN01002456.1:1410021-1421227 GCA_006491835.1 Architeuthis dux
AAGGCTATCATATCTGAAGATATTGACTTTCACTTAATGTAAATCAAATACAGAAACGAGTGTCAAAAAGGCCTTAACTCCAAGTGGCTCACATATTCCTGAAGATAGCACGTGGTATGAATATAAGCAGAGCTGTGGAAAGAGTGCAGAATTACAAAAAAACATTGTTACAGTCACCTTTTCTGTTTTTTCTGCCATCAAAATATAACTGTTCAAAATATTTAATTGCTCATATCTCAAAACCATAAAAATGGACGTACGGCATTTTTGATCCAATGCGGCGATATTAACTTACCATGAGTTGGTATCGTCTATACTCGGAGATCCAATGAGAATTGAACCCACTAACAAAGGCCAGCTTGCTGATCATTGCTATGCGACGTGCCTCCGGATCCATTTTATTTCAGATTATTTATTAACATAGACGTTTTGTATCAAACTATCAATAGTTGGAGATCCAATGAGGATCGAACCCACTAACAACTGCGAGCAAAGCTTAGCTTGTTTTACAACGTGCGTCCTGAACCATTTTTCCATATTATTTATTAACATTGAAGTTTAGTATCAGACTATTAATATTTGGAGATCCAAAGAGGGTCGAACCCACTAATAACGGCCAGCAAGTCTAGCTTAAAAATACTGAATTCGTTTACCGTCAAGAGTGCATAGTTTGAAACGGTTGGGGGATGTATTTTCTTCAGGAAAATGTTAGCAACCCACCAACAGTGGAAGGATCCCTTGTTACGGCCCACAAACCAAGAAAATCACACTATTCACTATTAGGTTAGATCCTACTTATGACATACAGTGTAGATAAGTATAGCACGGCGCTACAGACCTGATGGTATTGAAAGAAACTTATAAACAGTACTTATTTCATGAGATATTTGAACTATTTGACTCGGAGACTAGTTGATAAAACACAGCCTTTTCAGGATTTTGAATGTGGAACCAAGTCAGAGAGAGATGTCAAACAAAGGCCAATGTTTCTTGTATCTAATCGTCTGACCAATCACAACGGGTTCAATTGTTCAGGAAAGATCAGAAGAGGGTCTCAAAGTAATTGTATTGCCACGTCTTTGATTATACTTCAAATAGACAGGAAGATAGACATATGTGTGGGGGAGAGGCAATGTTTGTATGCAATTCTGTGTATTAGTAACCGTTAACCAAAACTGTCAGCGTCAATCAAAACTATCAACATAGGTTTCTTCAGATGTTAACGGCTGACTATCTATTTATCTATATAGGTGTCGGGTTGAAAATTTAAACATTTACTCGTCAGTATGTCTGAAAAAAAACATTTTTGTTTTTGAAAATCCACCCTTCCCCACATATAAGTTTTTAGTGAGGGGTCCAATTTACAATGTAAGTTTATCTAGATTGTTCCCTTAGTTTATGTCAGACAGCGTTCACGTAACTTATTCATTGAACACCCGTTTTTTCAAATTTTATAATTGATCACCCCCAACATTTACTTCTTATTGTGTCTAGAAAAATATTTTTTTTTTGTTTTTTGAAAATTTCCCCTCCAATATAAGTGTTTAGAGGGGGGTTACATTTACAATGTAAGTTTATGCTAAATTGGTCCTTCAGTTAGTGCCAAGCAGCGTTCACGCTTGTTCTATGAAAATTCGGACTTTTTAGTAATCCAACAAAAGGCGTGTCAAGTAACTTATTCATGGATCACACCTTTTTCCAATTTTATAATTGATCACCCCCAACATTTACTCCTTATTGTGTCCAAAAAAACCTATTTTCTTTGTTTTTTTAAAATCTCCCCCCCCCCAAAAAAAATAAGTGTTTAGTAGGGGGTTCAATTTGCAATGTAAGTTTATGCTAAATTGGTCTTCAGTTTGTGCCAAGCAGCTTTCACGCTTCTTTTTGTTGAACATTCGGACTTTTTAATAATCCAACAACAGGCGTGTCAAGTAACTTATTCATGGATCACTTCTTGTTCCAATTTTATAATTGATCTCCCCCAACAAAAAATGCTGCCAAAAGACGTTGGTCATGTGACGGTTTCCATCGAATGACTAATCAGACCTGTTCCTCTCTTTTTAATCCCTGTGAACATTCGGGTGTACGTGTACATGTGTGGAATGGCGAAAAAGAGACCAAAAAAAAAAGACCTGAGAAAAATAATATTGAATATTCAAGTATCAATAGATCAGCATCTGGTATGAAACAAAAAAGAAAGAATTATCTCCAATACCTAAGATGTAACATGTATGATTCATTTTTTTACGAAGAGCTAACGGAGATCTGAACATTAAACCAACAAAAAACCAAAATATCAAATTTTGAATTTTTGAAATTGCCAAGTAAAAAGCAGACGTAACTTTGATGTTTTTTGCCTTGTTAGCTGTAAATCATTTGCAACAACAATTGATTGAAAAAGTTAATTAATTTGATTTTATTGGCTTTTTCATTGATCGAAAAGATACGAGGAAAAGATTAAGTTTGATAAAAATAAGCTGTTAGTCACCCAATAGTGAGTCGAGTTAAAAAAAAAATTGGAAACGGTGTGATCAATGAATAAGTTACTTTTCACGTCTCTCGTTGGGCAGTGATCACTAAAAAGTCCGGATTTAAAAAGGAAAAAAAAACGTGCGTGAACACTGCCGGACACAAATTAAGGGACCGATTTAGCATAAACTTTCATTGTAAATTGAACCCCCTCTAAAAAAAAACAATTTAGAGGGGGATTTTCAAAAAAACAAAAGAAATATTTCTTTCTAGACATAAGGGGTAAATGTTGAAATTTTCAGCCCCCTAGCTCAATTTGCGCAGCCTGTACGCAGTTTTTAAGCTGGTCTGGTTGTACTTCAGTTTTTACGTTGGTCTGGCTGGCTACGTATGATTACATACGTAGCCAGCCAGACCAACTTAAAAACTGAAGAAACCTACGTTGACAGTTTTGGTTCACGGTTTCTAATATAGGTTGTATTAAAGAGACTAATACTTTGATCTTGTCAGTTTTTGTCAAGAGGATTTGAGGGTGGATTATTTGCAAATCGCAAATGTCACTGGATTAGCTTAGTCGGGGATTCCTTGTTCTTTTAAGGATTTATTTATTGACCAAAATGTTCACTTGCGGATTCCAAAATAAGAACGTGATGTAAATTCTGATACGATGACTTTAGAGTATTAATAGCTTAACTATCAGGAGAGATTAATTTTGTTCATATTTCAATGTCTATATCAGAGATGTTTATCTAAATCCTTTTCCCAGAGGGAACTGTCAGAAAAAGTAGAACAGATGTTATGTTATATCATATTTTATTCTTGCGTGATGTGTCCAGACACAAAATCTGTCCTGACTTTTTCTTGGTAAAAATAAACCTTTTTATTTACTATGCAAGTTGATTTTCATGATACGGATCATATGTAGAATAAACACCCCGATTTTGATTCAAGTCATTAGGTCACATTCTGACCTGTCACCGGTTGTCACGCGGTATGTCAGCCATTCTTACTGAAAAGTAAACGAACAAATTCCACGTAAAATGTATTAGCTTAATGTTTAAAAAATAACAATAAATAAAAAGTTAGTTATAATTTAATCAAAATTGTATTCAATTTAATCAAAAAAGGATAACTACATCAAAACTCTATTTCTTTTAAAAAAACTGATTAAGAGAGTCGGATATTTGCTAATAAATACTAGAATAACATTTTGCAGATACTTTCTGTGTTTTCAATTCATAATACCTTACCTCCGTAAATATGTCAGTTTTGAGAAATACTAACATAGTTTTATTTATTAAATTAAAGTTACTTTGTTGACATTTTACCAAAGGATTAAACGCTAATCCTCTGATAAAATGTCGACAGCCTTTTTACCTCAGCGAGCCGGATTGCATATTATTAAGCGGATGGTGGGCCAGATATGTGTCATAAAAAGATTAAAATATGGGGATTATCCATATATATACGTCTAGTTTTATTTTGTCCCAAATTAATGAATAACACATGCTAGAAAACCATTTGTGTTTAACCAAGGATGCCAATAAGTGATCAAAGGACTCAATTTAGTTGTTATTTATTTCAATCAAGACATCTTTTGAATCTATTAGAAAGACACAGAGAATCTTTAAAACAAAAAAACTATAAGCATGGTATCCCAATATTCTCTCGCAGGACGGTTACAATCCTTTACAAAACGGGCCGTATCTGGCCAGCGAACCGTAGGTTGCTTACCGTTGGATTACAGTGATTCTAATCGAACAGTACATTTTTCTTAAAATAAGTATGATCAAAATATATGGGTTATTATAAAGATAGAGAAGGTAAACAAAGTACTTCAGCAAACTAGAGATGCATTGAAGACGACTTGAAGAAACTCTGGGTTGAATTGTCTGAGAAATAGCATAATTATTGGAAATGAAACACACAATTGAAATCTGAAGAAGTTCAAGTATAAGACTTATTAATAAACAATGAGTTGATACAAAATATTCCAGCATTGAGTTGACAGACTTTCTTTTATACATATAAAGTCATAGAATCATTATTTATTCGTCGAAGAATTGTCCAGGGCTTTTCATGAAATTGCCTCACTTTTCAGCTAAATTAGAAACCTTCAACCAAAACTGTCAACATAGGTTTCGGCAGATTTTAAGTGATTCTGGTGGGTTGGCTAGCTATGTATGTGTCACGCGTACAGACCGCACCAATGGAGCCAGAGTGCTAGACATTTAAGAATAAGTATTGGCAATGTCTGAGATACAGCATAAGTATAGGAAATGTCTGAGAAATAGCATAAGTATAGTAAATGTCTGAGAAATAGCATGAGTATTGGAAATGTCTGAGAAATAGCATGAGTATTGGAAATGTCTGAGAAATAGCATGAGTATTGGAAATGTCTAAGAAATAGCATAAGTATAGTAAATGTCTGAGAAATAGCATGAGTATTGGAAATGTCTGAGAAATAGCATAAGTATTGGAAATGTCTGAGAAATATCATGAGTATTGGAAATGTCTGAGAAATAGCATGAGTATTGGAAATGTCTGAGAAATAGCATAAGTATAGTAAATGTCTGAGAAATAGCATGAGTATAGGAAATGTCTGAGAAATAGCATAAGTATTGGAAATATCTGAGAAATAGCATAAGTATAGTAAATGTCTGAGAAATAGCATGAGTATTGGAAATGTCTGAGAAATAGCATGAGTATTGGAAATGTCTGAGAAATAGCATAAGTATAGGAAATGTCTGAGAAATAGCATGAGTATTGGAAATATCTGAGAAATAGCATGAGTATTGGAAATGTCTGAGAAATAGCATAATTATTGGAAATGTCTGAGAAATAGCATAAGTATAGGAAATGTCTGAGAAATTTCAGCATTTCAGCTAAATAAGAAACCTTCAACCAAAACTGGTCAACATAGGTTTCTTCAGATTTTAAGTGATTCTGGTGGGCTGTCTAGCTATGTATGTGTCACGCGTACAGGCCGCACCAATGGAGCTAAACTCCTTATTATGTCTAGAACAGACTATTCTCACCTCCCCCAAAATAGTTTTTAGTGTGGGGTTCAAGTTACAATCTAAATTTATGATAAGTTTGTGTCCGGCAGCGTTCACGCTTGTTTTTATAAAATTCAGACTTTTTTTTAGTGATCACCACCCAACAAAAGGTGAGATAAGTAACCTATTCATTGATCACACCTTTTTCCAATTCTTTAATTGATCACCCCCAACACGACATGCTGCCGAAAGACGTTTGTCATGTCATGGTTTCTATTGAGTGACTAAGCAGACCGGTTGTATATTTTATCATGCAATAAAGATTTCAATTTTCTATAGTTTTGAGAAGGGTCATTAATATTCAAATGGTTCTTCGGACGATTGGACTCCTTCTTGTTATTCGTGTTGCAAACACGACGTTTCGGCCGATCCATTCTTCGGCTGATCCATTCATCTCAACAAATCTAAACCCGACAAGACAAAGACACAGAGACACCATGTGCTATAAGGGCTACCCCCTTTAAACATAAATTCTGTTTAACCCATCATACTCTGATTTTACACCTGAAGAAGACAGAAGAATGGATCGGCCGAAACGTCATGTTTACAACACAATTAAGGTTTTCCAATCTTCCGAAGAACCATTTGAATAAATATTCTGTTATTGATTCATACTCGTATATTAGTCGCACCGATAGATTAGTCGCAGCCACTTTTTGTCAATGATATTTTTGCCTGAGTCTTTGACACGTGTATAGTAAGTAAGGTTCGGTAGATAAATCGCATGCGTTTTCCATGTACATCTTTCGGGTTAAAAACTATATATATATATATGTATATACACTGAAAAAAGAATTGGTTCTTTGGACCAACTTAAAAAAAGAAATTACTCTAATTTGTTACATCTAAATGTATTAGCTTCTCTCAAATTATATTTACTAGATAAATATATTGTTTTAAGTTGGTCCAAAGAACCATCTTTTTCAGTGCAACAAAATATTCTCAAAAAAAATTCTTCTTTCTTACAAATAGTGGATTCATGTTAGATTTTTTAAATCGAAGTTTAAAAATGTTCTTATGCAAATTATTACAATTTGTTTTTTGTTTACAGAAAACACAGCTTTTCACACTACCACTTTTCACGAATATCTCTGAATCTATAGAGTTTACATAAATAAATTGTATATCAGAATTTAATCAAATCTGCCTTCTCACGAATGACACAAAGGTTTTGACGATAACATTTACTTCCATACAAATTTTCATTACCCTCAGATACCAATTTCCTGCCGATTCCTTTTGTTCAAATCTACAGTATAACAGCAAGTATATCATTTAGATTCTATTTGGTATATATGTATATAATGAACAATGTGATTTTCTACTTAAAGGTGTAGCGGGGAAGTGTATATATTTGTTGAAGAGAGAAATTATTTGTCTAACTCCATGAAGATAAATGATCGTATATAGGTTTCCTAGCTACAATTAAAGTTATGGACTGATGTTAGGTCGGGATGAGCAATATGCAAATTCGTCGGTAAGGGGTTGTAAGTAAGCCTATGTCCCTATGGGGCAAAACGTGTGTCACTAACTTGTACAAGTGTGTACGTAAGTCACGTAGGGACAGTAGTCCGTGAGATGACATGGCTGGTCAGTGGTGAAAGAAAGGGGAAAAGTATACACGATGTTGCGACAAAGGAACTTGGTGAAGGAAAGAAAGGAATGTTGAAATTGGCCTACGGACGAATAGATACAAAATACCACAAGCAATGATTGAAAATACGAAAAAACGGAAAATATAAAATATATAATAATGGATATTTATTATACACGAAATATACAAGAGGGAAGAGAGTTAAGGTTTGTAAAAGGTTCCTACTTAAGATTCAGAAAATAGTTTGGAGTACTTGCCTCCCTGTGTTGGAGTATGATTTTTAGCTGCCGTAGTAGGGTGTATGTGTGTGTGTGTGTGTGTGTGTGTGTGTGTGTGTGTGAGAAACAGCGGTCCCTCCGACGGGCAGTCAGGAGATCAAAAGTCCAGTCTGTTCTGAAGATTGTGTGAAAGCATTTGCTTATATCGCGAAATGCTGTTCTCTGAATGGTCAGAAAGTCCCGGAGCCTAGTGTTGACAACTTGGATGATTTATGTTCGATCCTATCTTGGTACCTTTAGGCGGGAATCCTGTGGAGCCTATTTTGGGTATATTTTCCCAAAGTGTGCTCGAAAGGGTTCTCAACTGAGAGATCTATGGAAGGTCATAATATGGTGTGAATGTTTGGAGGTGAGAATCCGACAAAGGTAAGAATTTCGCTGATAAAAATATCTCCTACCCACCATTTGAAACAATCGACTCTTCCTCTGAAGAGACTTTAGTAGTGTTTCTTTTTTTAAAATTATTTATTCAATCTGGCTTCTCTGTGCCAAAAGTGACGCGAGTTTGAGTCTCACTGAGAGGGTATTCTTTATTTCAAATCCACGCTGTTTACTCACGGTCGTAGATCGACGACCTGGGTTAGTGTTGTGTTAAATAAAATCAAGATGGAGGAAATAGTTAAATATTAATACTGTTGATTCAGTAGTAGTATAACTTTAAATATATTCACGAATTCATTCACGGGAATCAACTAGTTATGACTAATCTAGAGATGATTTAAAGTATACGGGTGTGTGTGCGTAGCTTATAAACAAACACTACGCCATTTTATATAAGGGACTTGAGCATCCGCGGGCGCTTTAGAACCCGATCCCCCGTGAATACCGAGGGATGACTTGTCTAAATTGGTATTGTACACTTCAATTCTAGTTTGGCCTGTGCACGCTTTCAGAACCCCGAGCCACTAATTCAGCCAATTAGAGCACACAGCAGGAAAACAAAACACGGCTCACCGCTGTGTATCCAATTGTTTTATAACAATGTACTCTGACCAATTTTGAAGATTGCTTACTCCTAAGCTCAGTGGGTACTGACCCCTGGAAGACAGATCGCGTGTATTCACAGAGTAGACATTAGACAACCATGCTCCTTTTTCTTTGTGTTGAAGAAGGATTCTTTATTTCTTCGTCAAAACTTCGTTTCTTTTCCAGAATCACGTCCAGACATTATTTTACTGTTACTCTGTTTTTTATTTGATTAAACACAATGCCTCGGTTGATATATTCTTTGACCTTCCTGTAGTGTCTTAGGTTTTGAAATTGAGTATTTTCATTATTACATTTATTTTTGGGGTTTCTTTCTCGATCTCTGTTGATTTCAACACAACGTTTCAGCCGATATATTCTTCGGTCTTCCTCCGTCTGAAACCCTGAAATGAAGGATATATCGCACCTTCTGATTACGATTTGTTCCGCTCATTACAAAACCATTATTTGCTCAGAAAGAAAAAAACAATTGTGGGAGTAGAATTATGAAGTTACCTCAAAGAAAACATCTGTAAATATTCAAATGGTTCTTCGGACGATTGAACTCCTTCTTGTTATTTGTGTTGTAAACAGGACGTTTCGGCCGATCTATTCTTCGGCCTTCTGCAGGCGTAAAACTATATAAAATATCTGTAAATAAGTTGTTTATTGAAATTAATATCGAAAATCAAAAAAGAAAAATGCGTCATCTATTTTTACTTAATAAACCGAACGAATGTTTTGCCTGCCAATATACCTGACTGAAGACATATTGTTGTATACTGGTGTGTCCTGGGCTTCGATAGAAGGGAAACTCGAAGACTTGATTGTAAAAATATCTGGATATATTTTTATTACACAACATACATCTTTGTCGGCCGGAGAGTGAAGAGTGGGAGAAAGATAGTGTCGAGATTTCTGTCCGCCCCTCGTTCTCTATCCGGGTCTGCTTTATAGGTTTCTCTAACGCCTACGCGGTGTCCATCACGGTGTCAATCACCGGTCCCACATCCTGTCGTTAGGCCCACGTTGAAACACCTGCAACTTCAGTCGATATCTTGTTTTCACTTTCACATCCGTTCAGGTGTCAGTTAGTCCGGAAACACATATCATAACAATATTGCGACACTTTTTTATTAGATTACGGTTCGCAGAAATTGATGGGATATTCTGAAGGTATTTCGTCAAGGGTTCGAGCTGTGGGCATTAAGTATCGACATTCACTTATTGTCTCCATTTTCCCAGTCGGAAATGTATTTCTTTCTTTTACCAGCCAGCTCTTACAATCATTTGTCTCGCTTAAAGAGGTTGTCATGGGCTGTCGTTTCAATTTGAGCGCTAGTGTCTGTGGAAAACAGATGAATGCAACCTGTCCTGCATTATGTCCCATCGGCAGTCGTTTTGATTATTGTGTTGTGCTAACACGCAACGATGGCAGACAGATAAGACGGATAATACAAAATCCCTTTACCTGCAGACGCTGCTATTAGAAACCGTCAATCAAAACTGTCATCAAAACTGTCAAGATGGTTTTCTTCAGTTCTTACGTTGATCTGGCTGGCTTGCTGTGTTTATGTATGTATGTGTCACGCGTAAATGCCGCACAACTGGTGCGATTATTTAAACATGTACTCCTTATTATGTCTAAAAACAACACCCCCTCACCCCCATACTAGCTTTTTAGTGGTGGTTTAATTTGCAATGTAGGTTTTTGCTAAATTGGTCAGTTTGTGTCTGGTAGTATTCCCGCTTGTTTTTTTTGTTGAAAATTTAGACTTTTTAGTGATCACTGCCCAACAAAAGGCAAAAGATGTAACTTATTCATTGATCACCGCCAAAACGACATACTGTCAAAAGACGTACGTCACATGACGGTTTCTATTGAGTGACTAACCAGACATGTATTTGATATCATTTATGATAGATAATTACCAGTGCACAATGTTCCGGAATTCAACAGACTATCCTTGTTTGGTGCGGCAGTGTCTCCAAGGTATTGGCAACCCAATCAACCTATTTATTTTTGTCAAACTCAAAAACAAGAAACAATCCTCACCTAATTTAGCGTAGTAAACTCTCCACAGTGTGTCTGTCGCGTCACGTTAAACCAAACCAATATATAAAATTAATATTTATCTACCGTGATTTGAAGTGTTTGGTATGCGGCTCTCTTACCAACTGAGCCAAACTGACAAGTCTTATGTATCTATCAATCTATTTATTATATGTATATACAATACAAAAGTTACAGTAATCATCTTCAGTCTGAATAGAAGTTGGGGTGAAGTTTGATTCGTCAGCAGTCAGACTTGTATTTTTTAACATTAAAATCGTTGGTCTTGTAATCAATTATTTGCTGATTAAAATATCAATATTTTCTCGGATATTGATTACTAATTCATCCGACACACTTCAAAAGAATCTTGAGACTGAGTGTAGGGTGAATTAAACTCCATTATGTAATTGGTTCAGAGGTCGTCCAAGGCCAAAGAACTTTAATGGTTATCCAATGATTGATTTTGAAAACAAGAATGCTGTTCGCTGTCCAATAAAATATGGGCCCCGATGTAATTTGGCAACCAATCAGAAGGAACTTTAATACTCATCAATGGACATACACTCTCTCATGAGGTTACTCAGTCGGCAGTGAGACACGATTGCGTGTGATAGTGTACTGTATAACCGTCGCATTCACAATGACCAAGCCAGCCATTCTTCACGTCTCATGAAGGGTTTTTGGCAAAACTTTGTATCACCCGAATCTGTCTATCCCAGGGTTTCTCAACCACTGGTGGGCGATTTCAACTCTTATGTGGGCGTTGAGTAACTGCGCAGAAAAT
>VCCN01002456.1:1435012-1445132 GCA_006491835.1 Architeuthis dux
TCTGGCTAGGGCATTTTTGTTTAATTATAATGTCTCATATTAGACATGAATTCGTAGGAAATAATGTCCTCATCTTAGTTCTTATTGTCATAGCAACCAAAGTGAGGTCAACAGTCTAAATAGAGTACTATATAATAATGATAATTCCCAGAAGGTCTGTTATTGCAATACACACATTAAAATGGCCAGAAAGTATAACTGCCAGACCGTTGTGCTTATAACATCCAAGACGAAGACATTAGTCTGAATAGATCAATGCATTATAATGATAATCCCCAGAAGGTTATCGAATACAATAGACACCTGTAAAAGGCCGGAAAGCACAACGGCCAAAATGTCGTGACTTTAACATCCAAGACGAGGACTATAGTCCGAATCGATTTATCTATTATAATAATAATTCCCAGAAGGCTAGACGTTTGAAAAAGTCTAGAATGCATAATGGATCAGATGTCGTGACTATAATATCCAAGACTGGGACAATATTCCAGATACATTTATGTATAATAATGATTATTCCCAGAAGCCTATCCAATACAAGAGACATCTGAACAAGGCATAGTGGTCAAAAGTACGTAATGGTCAAAATGTTCCATTCAAGACGAGGACAATGGTTCGAATAGATTTATGTATAATAATGATATATTCCCAGAAGGCTATTAAACACGTCTGGTTCCTAACTCAATAGAAACTGTTGCGTCACCAACGTCTTTGGCTGCATGGCGTGTTAGGGGTGATCAATTAAAAAAATTGGAAAACGGGGTGATCACTGAATACTTCTCTCACCTCTTGTAGAGCACTAATGTTGTATACACTGTTACGCGTTCTGCCGGGGGTCGTCTCGTCGTGGGTTGCTCATTTGCGGGAGGGACATCGTGAACTTGGACAATCAAAAAGGATGACTCGAAAAACTTGTTTTATAAAAATATGTGAACATATCTTTATTTCTTAGGTTACATTTTGTCGGCCGGAGAATGAAGAGTGGGGGGAGAGATGAGGAGAACCGCCAGTCTGTCCCCAACAGGGACAGCGGTCTCGTGCCCTCCAGCCTGGCCTAGGCGGTCTGCCTCTCTGGCTGAGTCCTCTGAGTTTTCTGTCTTCTCTGAGCTCCCTCGTCCCGGCTCTGAGTTTTATGGATTTCGAACGCCCACGCCTGTGTCGTGTCCGGTTTCCACATCCTGTTTTGGGGACACCTACGCATATGCTAAGGTGACAGGGTCACTTCCATTTCCGCAACGACTGTTTGGTCCCGAAATGACCTTTTCGTGGTAGTATATCATGACACTAACACAAGCCTGAATTTTCAAAAAAACAAGCGTGAATGCTGCCGGACGCATATTAAGCAACCACTTTATAATAAACTTACACTTAATAAACTTAAATTGTAAATTTAGGGGGGAATTAAAAGAACACGTTTTTTCTAGACATAATAAGGAGTAAATGTTTAAATGTTCAGCTCTCTAACTCCATTAGTGCGTTTACAGTTTTGGTTGACGGTTTCAGATACAATAGACATTTGAAAAAGGCCGGAGTGCATAATGGCCAAAGTGTTGGGATTGTAACATTCAAGACGAGGGCAAAAGCCCGAATAGATATGCTAATGATAACTCATGTATGAATCATAATTTCTTTATTCAAAGCAATATTATTATTATTGTTGTTGTATTATGCCTCTTTGGGCATCTCCAAATTATCCACAATATGTATCAACTTCATAAAGACATATTCAAGTGTACATAAATGCAAACAGCATCTACAATTTAGCACAATTCACAGATCAAACTCTTTTGAAAATCTCATCTGACGGATTTCAGAAATGTCCTCATTTTCTTTCCATAATGTTTAAAATTATCTAAATTATTTGTTAAACTTTGTACACTATTGCTATCTTTAACATGACTAGGCAACCTATTCCAAAAATATACTACTCTAGTAGAAAAGAAGATCTAATTGTTTAGTAGTTTTAATTTTTGCTTAGGATCATATTGTTATGATATACTGTCATGAAAGGTCATTTACGGGCCAACCACCTGTGCGGAAGTGGAAGTGAGTTTAGCATATGTGTAGGTGTCCAAAAACAGGATAAGGAAACCAGAAACGTCACCAGCGTTGGCGTTCGAAACCCCATAAAGCTCAGACTCGAACTGAAAGCAGAGACAGCCAGGGAAACAGACCAAGTTCTCCTGTTGGGAACGGTCTCTCGGCACCCTTAGCTCTCTCTCTGCCACTCTTCATTCTCCGGCCGACAAAATGTATCTTAAGAAATAAAAAAATATGTCTCATATTTTTACAAAAAGTCTTAGAGTCCTTCCTTTTTATCCAAGTTCCCGATTTCTGTCCCGCAAGTGAGCAACCCACGACGAGACATCTCATGTCGACAGACCATGTAAAAGAGTATGCACACTATTTTCTTTATTTTCTCTCGATTGTGTCGTTGTTTTCTGCATATTCACCATATCACCAGCTATGGGTAGAATATCAGGGCAGATTGGGCTCTCTAGCCTTGGGAATGTAACCAGTCTAGGAGAAGGACAACTCTGATTTCAAACCATGGAGTGGAGCCCCATTAAAGTGGTTTGCCGCCCAATTTGACGTCTTTTTTGGCAGCTCCTGCAATCAAGCTGATGCCAAACCTATCGCTTTCTTATTTCCTTTGAACTACATCAGCGAGGCCGAGATGGGGATTCTGATGACTGGGCATCCAGGATCTCCATACGCTCCGCCCAGTCGTGTGCCCTGGAGGCGACACCCCGGTGTCGTTCCTGTGTAAGTAGAGACAAAACGGAGGCCACTCACCATATGGCAATGGTTGAGGTGTATTCAGTCTAGTAAACGAAATAAGAGGTTAAGATGGTTCCATCTATCATTCCAGTTAGATAATGTTTAACTGGGCACTGTAGTGGTTTTTTGTGACAAGAATGTTAAGAAACTAAGAAACGAATACAATGGTACACCCTTATGCAAGGTTTCGCTTTCCCCAGTTTCAATTACCATTAATAGTAGTTCTGAAGCACAAGAGTACATTTAGAATATTTTAGCGTGAAAAAAGTATACACTGTGTATATGCAAGCGCACACCATAACAATCATATTTACATAATATCTAGGTCCTTAAGCCTTTTGTGGTGGTGTACTAAACATCCTAATTATTCTTAAAATCATTTACATCTGTTGATAGCACTACATATTCCGGTAATCTATTCCATAGTCCCACCACTCTATTGCTAAAAATAGAATTTTCTGATATCCAATCTACTTCTATTTACTTCTAACGTATATGTGTGGCCTCTCGTTCCGTTGTACTCCCTTCTAGTAAGAAACATATCATGGTTTACTACTTCTAAACCACGCATAATCCTATCTCCCCGATCCCTCCTATTTTCTAACGATGTTAACCCTAACACTTTTAGCCTATCGACATAACTCAAACTTTTTAATTCCGGTACTAACTTAGTTGCTCGTCACTGGACTTTTTCTAAAAGATTGTTTTTATCTCTCTCCAAGTCATATATCTCTCCAAATCCAGTACTCGAGGTGTGGACGGACTTATATAGTATAAGGAACGAGTATGCTCAATCAGTTCTAGCACTCTGTTCGCCTTATCAACAGCACTAGCAATATATTTGGAGAATGATGATGTCAGGCTGTCAAATGCTTCCTTTAAATGAAAAGGTGAAATTTCTAGACTTAATAAGGGAAAAGAAATCGGATGGTGAGGTGGCTAAGATCTACGATAAGAACGAATCTTCTCGCTGTCACATAACTCTTATTACAGTATATTGTCACGATTGCTCTATTGTCACCGATGTTTGAACATTGTATATGTATATTTTCTGTAGTTTTGAGAAGGGTCATTAATATACAAATGGTAGATCGGCCGAAACGTTCAATCGTCCGAAGAACCATTTGAATATTTTATATGTAATTTAATATTGGATAACTTCTTTAATTTTAAAGATATTCTAATGCAGTTTTGTATGAAGGTTGGGGGGATGTATGAAGACTTTGGTGTAGTAGGTTATGGGCGATCCGATTGTTTGTTTACTTTTTATAAACAAAAACCATGTTACATGATAGAGACAATATGGTAATCAAAATAAGTTTTCCGCCATAGCCCTTTATACTTTTAAGATTTGTTATCATTAATTATTGTCGTTAATCTCTTATGCTTAATTCATAAGTTGAACTTTATCATAGATATCTATTTATAGGAGAACACCTAGTATACAGGAAGACCTTGAATAGTGAGGTTTTGATTAGCGTGGGTTTTTGTGTAGTACGGTCAAGGTATTGGTGTACAATTTAATGTAACCGAGTATAAGCTGAAAAACACATTGAATTATAATACCTTGGACACCTCTGTTTTGAACAGTACAGGACATTTTTGAACGAATTAACTGCACTAATCAAGGTGTACCTGTATACAGGGTTCGGTACAATCTGCAGTTTCAGGCATCCGCTGGGTGGTGGTTGGGTCTTGGAACAGGACTAATATATGCACTGTTGCAACCAGTTGTAATATTCGGTGAATTTAACTTCCAACAGTAGTAACTAAACTATGTTTATTTGATATGATCAACCAAAGCGACAGTGAGGTTTAGTAATATAAGCATTATATTTTGTAGTGAAGTAGACATATTTGTTCGTTCGGAAAATAATGGAAGAGAAATATTAAAATAAATAAAAATAAAATTGTCTGAAATTAAGAATAATGTGTCCACATGTGGGAAAGAATGGTCAGCTGTTTATGACTAGTCTGGGGAATCTGGAGGCTGAGGCAAAGCTTTCAAACCCAGTGCAATGAGCTTTTGGAGAGCCAACTGTGCAACGTGTGAACGAGCCTTATCATGGAGTAATTGTCTCCCACTTTGATTGACGAATTACTGGACTTATTCCACCCGCCTATTTCAATTACTGACTGTAAACATAAGCCGACATATTCTGTCCTAATGGGAGAGAACTGTCCAGACTATACCTGTCACAGACCACTTTACAGTGACCATAATCGTTTGTTGATGCAACGTTGGCTTTGGGAAATTATTTGAAGATCCATTATTATCAAGCCATTTTGCATATCGGTTCCGGTTGTCAGGGGTGGCGGATCGTTTTGAGAGCATCTGCCTACATTGGCAATAGTCTTCTAAAGAAATATCTCACGTGCCCATGGGGTGTTTTGAGCAACAGGTTATCATTTGTATTACATTTGTATTTCACTAGAGGTGTGTTTAGAGTCTAAACAAACCTCCGTAGGAATGCTATAAAGCATGTTGTTCTTCTCAACCTTTTTGCCGCCACCACCCACTTTAGCATGGACAGTTTTTCCACCGCCCACCTGTACAGTATATATACAAAAGGATACCAAAATGTGTTTAACTCTTACATAACAATGTGTTTAACTCTTACATATCAATAACAATGAACAGCTTTCGCGTTACAAGATTCTTTTATTAAAGTAATCTAAAGTAGTAATATCAAATGCGTGACACACACATACCGTTTTTAGATATCATGAATGCGATCCCTTGTGTCTGCTAGTGCAGACACATTGGGGTTTAAACCACGTACCTACCTACAGAGAGTGCAGTACAGACGTATGCACACCAACACACATATTTACACATTTCTCTACGCACCTACATAATGTGCGATATCAAAGTGCTGCTTGGTAAATTAATAATAGAAAATGTTGCTGTTGACTCATTGTTTATTGTCAATTACAGACTGTAATACTTCAAATTAGGGGAGAGTTTGGATCTGAAGCAGGTAGCGACGGGTAGCACAAAGAGAAACCCCGTCCCGTTAGTGGTGAGGGAGGAGAGAAAGCCGATTAGAAGCAGTTAGCAGTTTAGGATCCGGCAGACAGACGACATGTCAGGGGCGAAGTAGGTCCCTCTCTCACCCTGACGGCTGAAAGAAGGAGGAAAAAGGGGGAAGAATCCTTGATTCTTTTAATGTTGGAAGGGGCCCCTAACCCCCCAACCAGGCCCTTAAAACTCTAGCTACTTCACTGTTTTTGAAAGCACTGCCTACTCAAAGAATTCACGACCCCAGACTTTTGAAAGGTCTGCTCACGGACCCCCAGTAAGACTTATGTTGACCCTCAGGTTTTTGCGGCCCCCGGGTTTAGAAACACTGCATTAAATGTTTGAGGAAGGGGCCCCTCAAAGAGCCAACCCCCACGGGCCCCCAAATCCCCAGCTACGCCCATGCAAAGCGGGTAGAAGCTATTGAACACATGGCTTTATTAACTTTGAATGAAACATTGTCTTGACAAGTTGAGATGTTATCTCTCGTATTATCGCTGTTTAGCATTTTCACAATGATAATCTGATATCATTCATGTATAAATGCAGATATGCGTGCTTGATCAACTCAGTGGCTTGAGCTGACGTTAATATATTCGGACAGTGATTGAGTTCAACTTTAAGCCTAGTTTAGATACGATCACTGATTTGATCTCTGCTGACCTGTTATTATCTTATCTGTCCTCTTATGCTGGTCTTCACTGGAATAACCATTTTGGCTGAACTATGTCCTGGGTCTTCGAATCTTCAGAGAGAGAGAGAGAAAGAAAGAGAGAGAGGGGGGATAAGAGAGGAAGAGATAGGGAAGGAAAAAGAGAGGCTCAAAGAGAAAGAGTAATGAATAAAAAGAAAGGTAGACAATTGAAGACAGGTTTAAGGAGTCGGGCATCAAATAAGGAGTATAGTTGCAGAGAGAGTGAGAGAGGGGGAGAGAGTGAGAGAGATAGAGAGAGAGAGGGAGAAACACAGAGAGAGAAACACATAAAGACAGAGAGACAGAGACAGAGAGACAGAGAAAGACAGAAAGATAGAGAGAGAGACACACGTACACACACACAGAAAGACAGACATACATTGAGAGAGAGAGAGAGAGAGTAATAGAGAGAGAAAGATAGAGAGAAAAGGTCAGAGGGAGAAGGACAGAGAGAGAGAGAGAGAGAGACAGACAGACAGAGACAGAGAGAGAGAAAGAGAGAGACGGAGAGAGATAAAGACACAGATAGAGAGAGAAACACAGAGTGAGAAACACATAAAGACAGAGATACATAGACAGAGAGACAGAGAAAGACAGAAAGATAGAGAGAGAGAGACACACACACACACACAGAAAGACAGACATACATTGAGAGAGAGGGAGTAAGAGAGAGAGAAAGATAGAGAGAAACAGTCAGAGGGAGAAAGACAGAGAGAGAGACATAGAGAGAGAAAGAGAGAGACGGAGAGAGAGAAAGACAGAGAGAGAAAGACAGAGAGAAACACAGAAAGACAGAGAGACAGAGACAGAGACAGAGAGACAGAGAAAGACAGAAAGATATATACAGAGACAAACATAGAGAAAGACATAAATACACTGAGAGAGAGAGAAAGATAGAGTGAGAGAAAGACACAGAGAGAAAGACAGAAAGACAGAGAGACAGAGACAGGAAGAGAGACATACAAATAATAAGACCTGGAATAGTAGAGTGAGACAGACAGAGAAAAGAAGAAGTAGCACTGAGATGGCGTGTGGTTGGGTAGAACGAAATATACTAGACAGGGACGAATCAACGAGATACAAAGTACAAAGAATGAGAAAATGGCATTAAAAGATCAAAATCTTTTAATAAATATTAATAATTCATAGCATAGCATATTAGAAACTGTCAACCAAAAATGTATGGCTATGTATCACGCGTACAGGCCGCACCAATGGAGCTAGATGACTGAAAATTCAAACATTTACTCGTTATTATCAGACATGACTTACGAATGCGAAATATGGAAATTAACAAAACGAGCAGCAAACCAACTTAGAATCGCACAGAGAGCCATGGAAAGAGCAATGCTAGGAATGACTCTAAGAGATAGAAAAAGATCAACATGGATCAGAGTGTGGACTAGAGTAAAAGATAGTATACAAATAATTAAGCAGCAACAATGGAGATGGGCTGATCACCTAGCAAGAAGAGATGACAATATATGGGACAAAAGACTAATCGATTGGTTCCCGTGGGACAGTATACGCAGTAGGAAAAGACCAGCCGCAAGATGGAGGGATAAGAAAGAAATAATTAAGTAAGACGTGGCAGAGGTTAGCACACTCGAGGGCGTCATGGAGGGAGATGGGAAAGGCCTCTGTCCAGCAGTGGACTTATGGCTGCTGCTGCTGCTGATGCTGCTGCTGCTGATGATGATGATGATGATGTCCAGAAAAAACTCTATTTTGTTTTTTTAACTTGAATATGTTTTTAGTGGGGTTCAATTTGCAATTTAAGTTTATGCTAAATTGGTTCCTTAGTCTGTGTCCGGCAACGCTTGTTTTTTTAAATTTTTAATTCAGACTGTTTTAATTACCACTGTCCCAAAAAAAGGCGAGAGACGTAATTTATTCGTTGATCACCCCTTTATCCAATTTTTAATTGATCACCCCTAACTCGACATGCAGCCAAAAGACATTGGTCATGGTTTCTAATGAGTGACTAACAATACCTTGTTTAGGTTTTGATTCAATGAATTCCTTTAATAACTCTTTTAAGATGTCTTGAATTTATTGGAACAACTGTCCAGACAGGAGTGTTGCATGGAGTAGAAGAAGAGATAGACTGAAGTAGAAATAGAAAGATCTGAAGAATACGGTGCATGTGGAGTCTATTTGTATCAGTCTACGGTACAATTTACGGTAAGCTTCAATTAATTGGTTGTTAGTGTTAAAAATATCTGTCTATGAAATAAGCCGTAATTAGGTTTCAAAGAGAATAAAATGAGACTCCAAAACCGAATGAGTCAGAGTGATAAAAATAGAAAGGTTGAGCTCGGAGAAAATGTACGGAAGGCACAAAGTGACGGAAAATACTTTTTTCCCCCTGTACTTGTATCGCTTACCCGATATGGAATAACGTTTGAATACGCCTGGAGAATACGCAGCATGTTGCAGAACTACCCGTCTAAGCTCTATGATCGTTTGCTGCGCCACATTTGCAACTTTAGGATGGGCATTGTCATGCAGTAAAAATCATCGTTTGATCTCCTTGCCCAGCAACTCGTAATAAAGTATTCTCTTTGAATCCAACCAAATGCGGAGAACACATCTGTCCCAGTAGATTCTGATTGGTTTGACATATTGAAGGTTGTTCTGGATTTAGCTGCGATTTAATTCGTTCGGAACTCTCGTAATGCATCATTGTTTATCACTAGTGACTATCTTATCCAAAAAGGACTTTGTCCTGTGTCTAGCAAGAAGAGAAATACAAGTGTTTAAACAAGTATATATGTTATTTTCAGGGATGTGGCTAGTGATTTGGTAGCCTGTGGACTTTGGCCCCTTGGAGGGCCCTCCAACATTTAATGGAATTTATTATTATATAATGTCAATAGAAATGCAGTATGAAGCCTTTGCTCCCCCACCAATTGGGGGCCCAGGGGCGTTTCCAAAAAGATTTACCCCCACCTCTACCTCAGGTACGCATCTGGTTATTTCCGTAAGTCCTTGTGGAACCTATTTTACTAGCTCCTAAAAATGTGCAACGGTTGGCTGACTCACCACCAATTTGTCTACAAGTCACGTGATGTTTGTGCTACACCTGTCTTCAAATGTTCCTCCTGTTCATCATTCTTCAATGTCTGGGGTCTTTCAGAGCCCCCTTTGTCCTTCAGCTTTCTTTTTGAAACTTCAGAACTTATTCCTGACATATGCTTGCACCTACTGCATCATTACCGTGACCTTCAGTAATCCAGTACCTAGCATCGGCTGCACCTTTTCCAATGCTAAACATGACGAGTAAATAGTTCCGACTTCAATTCTGATCGGAGAACCACCCTTTGCTGACTGGCTGGCTTTCGGTAGGGAAAACCCAACATTCAAGAACAAAAACAGTTTCGAAAATAAGGGTCTACAACCACTGTATCCTCCCGATAGTCACCGATGGAACCTAACCAAGGGATTGGCTCTCAAACTAAGAACCATGCAACCTGCACAAGAGAGCATCAGACTTAGCATTACATGGAGAGATCACAATCTCATAGAATCCAGTTGAAAACTCAAATGGCAGTGGACAGGCCATGTTGCAAGAGTGTCAAACAACCGATGAACATCACAACTCACAACGTGGATCCCAAGAG
>VCCN01002456.1:1515983-1526232 GCA_006491835.1 Architeuthis dux
AGAGACTTTTTTGTGCTTTTTTGTGCTTTCAAAATTGCTTATTTGTGATCATTAGAGTTTAAATTTTACAATCATTCAATTGTGGTATTCTTAGTGTAATCGTTAGCGTATCTGACAACCAACTTCTATGACGCGAGTTCAAAACACGTCAGATCTTCCGTGTTATTTATTTTATGGGAATATGATTCTGATGGGATCCTTTCTTCTAAAAACCTATTGTTTCTGCTTTTAATCTAAATATCTGTTTGTGCTTCCAATCCAACTATTCTTTGTTAGTTTTAAAAAACAAAAAAACAAGCCAAACTTTAACAAACAATAAATGAAGGCGTTGATTCTGAGCCTAGGACACACGTCAGATTTCGACCATTTCTTTTCTTGTACGTGTATAAATGATTCATGAATATATGATCGAAATTTAACCGATGGCAAACGTCGAAGGCCTTTGACTCTGCAAAGAAACCATTATTCCCACAATTTATTCTACAAGCTAAAACGGCTGAATTCTAAAAACAAATGTAGGCGTATATAGTACTGTGACCTGAGAAATGGTTGGTGTATTCCTCGATAACATTATACTATGGCTAATGTATGTATTAGAGGCGTGTTTAGCTCGTTAGGAGCAATACTACTCGTATAAGATGATATGGTGATCATCAGCAATTATAGGTCCACTGCTAGACAAAAGCCTTTCCTACCCCCTTCCATGCCGACTGCGATTGCGCTACACCCTGTCATGTCTTACCGACAAACATTTCTATCTCACCGTTCCATCTTGTTCTGGTATGTTCCTACTAAGTTTACTGTCCCATGAGCACCAATCGGTTAGTCCTATGCTCCATCTATTGTCATTTCTTCGTGCTATGCTTCCAGCCCATCTTAATTTGTGTTGCTTAATTATTTTTTTGATATCCTTCACTCTAGTCCTCCATCTGATCCATGTTGATCTTTTTCTATCTATTGTCATTTCTTCGTGCTATGTGTCCAGCCCATCACAATCCCTGTTGCTTAATTATGTTGTTTGATATCCTTCACTTTAGACCTCCGTCGGATCCATGTTGATCTTTTTCTATCTCTTAGAGTCATCCCTAGCATTGATCTTTACATTGCTCTCTAAATGTCCATGTTTCGCATCGGTAAACCATAGCACAAAAGAAAAACGAATGCATCTCCATCAAATGCAACACAACTTGAAACAATGGAAAACCCACCAATAGGAACGAGCCAGTACAGCATAAAACACTGAAAAACTGAAATCTCAACATTTATTACCTCCAAATATTCCTACCCTAAAGCTCTGACACATCCATTAGTTCGAAATTCTAGCAAACGGAAAGCAGGAGAATACATCGTCCGAAATGTAGTGATACGAAACGAAGGTTACGGTATTAGTCCAAATAATGCATGGAATAAAAAGCAATAGCTCGTCTCATACGATACACTAAGATGGCCGGAGAACCTATTGGCCGAAATATTGTGATCAAAAGAAAATATGAAAATACAAGTCTGAATAATTCAAAAAATACCTTTTCCATTATTTGATTGAATAATATTCTTTTCATATGAACTCATAGCATTATTGTTGTGTCATCAAATCATTTTCCCTGACTCTACAGGGTGGGTGAAAAGAAAATCCCTATTGTCCATATGTGGCTGAGAAAAAAGATAGATATACAAAAGAGGAAATCTATCATTTTTCAAAAAGTTAGGATCTATACAATTTGTGGAAATCCCTGTCTCCAAGAGGACTTTAAAAAGATCGAGAGGTATTCTAATCCAGAAAGACAGAGAGAATATCAAACCTATTCACATTACACACGCCATTTTGGACCGCTTTCTTCACTGAAACCTGAAATCAAAAATGATAAATTAAATTCTACGACTCTAAGGACCAGAATGAAAGTTGCTTCTCGAAGATAGAGAGATATTTACAAAAGTTACATATGATTTCTAATAGAGAGTTAAATATCACCCACCCTTATATAACCTTGTGCCACTTTTCAGCAAACTTGTGTATGCCATCATAAAAGAACAATTCAAGTTTCGATCCACCTAATATTTCGGAAAGTCTTTCGAGAGGTTGACATTGCTGGAACAGCTGACCAGATAATAAGTGTTGCATAGAACAGAACGAGTGATGGTCTGAAAGTAACAGATACGTAGAAGACAGGTCTTGTTAGTCACTCAATAGAAACCGTCACGTGGCCAGCAGATATCGAACGTGTAATCCGTTTCATTGTATCAAGTCTAGTTTTCATGATGAGATGAAAGCTGTGTGTTAACATATAAACTATATATTGCCTGCACTGCTATATGACTTATTCAAAAGATTGTATTTATAAACATAATATATCATAAAATATAAATAATTATAAATAATTAATATGTATAAATTAAATTTATAATATAATATATTATATATTGTATCGTTAATATATCCACATTTTCATTTGTTCTGTCGTTTTCAGACTCTTGGGATGTCGAGGCAGTGCGAGAACAGTTCTGGTCTATTCTGTTATGTCTGCGATTCGTTCACACCAAAGTTTCAGCAACATGCCATCACAACTGGAATCAAGAGGATCTACCGGTTCTACATTGGCTATCCTCTTTGGGATCAGAACAAAGGTTGGGCACCGCATGTCATCTCATCAGCATGTTCAAATGGACTAAGATACTGTTTAAATAAGATGAAAACACAATAAAGACAATGCCCTTTACGGTTCCTACGATATTGAGGGAGTAGAATAATCATTTCACAGACTGTTATTTCTGTAAGGTTCTGTCCAGGATTTTCCTTCTATGAAACAAGCACAAGAGTGTCTACCCTAGCGTGAACTCCGCAATACGATCTGTACCGCACAATAACGACCTGCCGATTCAACAGGAGGCTGCATTGGAAGGTCCGACAATGAGGAAGAACGTAGTGAGGGAGCTGTTGCTGATGTGAACAAAATGGAAACGGATGCACAGTTCGTACTTGACGACGAACACGCATCATACAAATCCTATCAAGAAGAGTTGAGTGATTTAGTTAGGGGACTTGGCACTATCAAAGGATAAAGCCGACCCTTTAGCATCACGTTCAAAAGAAAGGTCTCTGCCCAAGAAAGACGTTCTGATAACTCATTTCAGAAATAAAATTGAGACTCTGACTTCTTATCTTTCGGTGCAAGGGTCACCGTTTCTGCAACAATATTAACGAACTATTCCACTGCTTATCCCAAGAGTATGCTCTTTCTCAATGGCGGTTATTCATAGACTTATCTAAGAGAATCCTCAAAGAGGTGCTGCTGTACAATGGGAACTGGAAACCTTCCGGATATTCAGCGCATATGCAAGAGTGTTATTAGACCATGCAGATACTCTAGATATCATAAAATATTAAACCTACCGCTGGTAGATATGTGGGGACTTGAAGTGTTCGGCATACCGATGGGAATGCAGTCAGAATCCACAAAGTACTGTTTCATTTTATGTCTATGCAATAGTCAAGCAAACTCCAGGCATTATGTGGAATCGTACAGCCCTCCATGAAGATCATATGAGCCAGGAGTTATGGGCGTCCAGATTAAATATATCATAGATCCACAAAATACTCTGTACACCCCACTTCACATAAAGCCTGGTTTCAGGAAGCAATTCGTAAAAACACTACACAGGGGAACTGGAAATACTTCGAATATGCGGTGGAAGATCTTTCAAAAGTCACTTAGGCTAAGTTGAAAGAATGCATCTCCGTCGCTTAGCAGATATGTAAGTTCAGCACAAAACTTGATAAGTGGGAGCTGGGTGTCTCGACCTCTTTCAGGTGGCTTTGTGAACATTTCTTGGGAAAAAAGGAAATCTCCGGATTTTGAAGATGGCGTGGAAGGACGCCTGAAATCCAATGCTGCTATGGGATGCCGGATGTCTCTCAAAGTTAATTTCCTCCATTCACATCTGGACTTTTTTGTGGAGGCCCTTGGAGCAGTGTCTGACAATCATTCATCAAGACATCACCTACATGGAACATCAATACCAGGGTTTTGGTAATTAAGAAATCCTTGCAGACTATTGGTAGATGTTATGCAGAGATGACTTTGAGACAGAGCACCACAGGCGGTCAAAGCCGAACGATTTTAGCTTATATTCTTTGTATATCTTATAGATAATAATTTTGATTGAAAAGTTTTGACTGATACAAATATTTTTCGTTTTGTCTTCTCTTATATTCTGTCATATATAGTGGAACTGAAAACAGAACCGCTACAAAGAAATGAGAAGTGCTAGAATGAAACGGACTCAAATATTGTGGACTGCGTCGGAGATTGGTCTAAAAAAGTATTACTGCAACCATTTTGATCAGTATCCAATCCAAAGTTTGGCTTACAATAAAAATCTACCGACATAATAAGGCAGGTGATGGACTTTCTTTTCTATCTATAACATTTGTCAAAGGAGATAACTAGAAGTTCCTTGCTGATAACTGTTAGGCCACTCACACCTCCACTTTTATGCAAGAAAAGACAAATAAGATTACAAGTTTGAATTGAGTTAATGTTTGCCGTAACCGTTTCAAAACTCTTGGGACATATATATCCCAGCAGCCATATAAACCTTGGGATATATACGAGGACAGTCCATAAAGAAACCAAACTGTTAAAACAGCGCACCAATGATACGTTTTAATGTGCTATATTATTTTGAGGTATCTTCATATTTTGTATACATATATTCACATATATCTACGCCTATGTATACATTTCAATTAATATCTATGAATATGCATCCCTTTCCTAACTTCTTCTATATCGGTCTGTTCAAGAAATGTGGTCAAATTAGGTTAGATGTAATACTGGACAGGTTATTAAAGCATTAGAATTGTTAAATGTGTTAAAACTTACATTTTAGTGACAAATCAAGCTTTTTAAAAGGTATATTTCTCTTTCACGTGGAACCCAGGCAAATGACCCTTTTTAAAAGGTCTTTAGAGATTCTGAGTAGGCAAATTGACCCACAGTCACATGACTGCACCTAGAAGTTCAGTACATGTCACTAAAATGTGTTCAAATCATTTAAATTGTATGTGACACCGGTGTCACACTGGTTTCTTATGGGTTAAATGGATTTTAAGGTGACAATCATTGGCGTCTACTGCCACTTTCCCATGAGGGTGCAAAAGCATATATTCCCAGCGGAGTGCAAAAGAGTATATTCGAGATATATCTTAGTGGCACCCCTGTTACACGATATGCATTCCACCCCTGAAGAAGGTGATCTTGCTGCCATGTGTATTGTAAACAAATGCAACCAAATGTATGATCCAGATATCAGATGGTGCATGTGACCGTTGACGGAGACGCATGACCTAACCCTACGATGGAGCTAACATCATCGAATAATAATAATACCATCTTTTTTTTTATATGGGAACATTAAGTTGGGCTTACATACAACAATTGTACTGCACTATTATAATTTATTGTCAATAAGGTTCCAACATCCAAAACCCAATGCGAAGGCCTGATCTATGATGGGGGATTGCCCCGTTTGCCTCCCCCCATCTGACGCCCCATGGTGACACTATTTGACTTAACACTATTACGTGACTGACCTTTTAAAAGATTAATTATATATTTTTAAACGTTGTTATATCTTCTCATTGAGTTTGGGTCGAAGTGACATGCTTCACTAACTCGACATGTTTAGCTCCATCTGAATGCTGTCAATCCGATAAATTTTATCTCGGTCGCCACATGATTCTGTCAATATAACTCATCCAAGGGCTTCCTCTATTCCCGTTTTCAGCTGCTCCTCGTTCGCGCAGATACTGTCAGATCTGTGCAATACGAAGCCCCTCCACCATTCACGCCTACAATGAACATCATTTTATTTAAGGCAATTTTGGAACTTCAACATGATTTCCATCAAAATAATTCTTGAAAAATGTTAAGCCGTGCATCTTATCAGGCATTTATTGTTTAGATGCTCCATGCAGATTTTCCGATAAAACTCCCAAGGTAGTAATTGGACGAGGTTTTAGCATAGTTTTCGTCTTTCCTTTTTTTAAATCAAGCACGAAGCACGTAGTAACAACAGATTGAATCCCTCTCCGTTTTGTTCATTTTTTTCTTGACGCTCGTCCTTACAACGGGGGTCGAATTTCTGTTTGTGCGCGCATGTATGTATGTTTATGTGTGTACACATGCCCCTAGGGCGTAATTTCTGACCGATTCTCACCAAATTCAGAGAGAACGCGTATTTTTCTATATATCTCGAAGTACATTGTTTTGTTTTTTGAAAATCACCCCCACGCACCAAAAATAGGTTTTTAGTTGGGCGTTCAATTTACAATGTAAGTTTATACTGCATTGGTCCCCTCTTTTGTGTCCGACGGCGTTCACCCTTGTTTTTCGAACATTTCGACTTTTTTAGTGAGCACCGCGCAACAAAACCCCTAAAAAGTAACCTATTCATTTATCAACCGTTATACAAATGAAAAACATATATTATTTTTAAATTGTCGCTTCGCATTTGGGCACGCAACTGTTCAGTTGCGCGTCTGCTTGTTAGACACCGTCAATCAAAACTGTCAACATAGGTTTCTGCAGTTTTTAAATGGGTCTGACTGGCTGGCTATGTGTAGTTTAGTAGTGTGCACGTATCGCACGTCTCTGCTATATTCAATTTTCTTCTGAAGACGTCACTCGCAGTGGCGAAATGCATAAAGATGTATATTCATGATAATAAACATGTTTGAGATGTAACACGCTTTTCTCATTCTTTCTTTTCCACATTGTCTAACCATATCCACCATTCTGTCGGATTCCCTCACTTTCATACAACACACATATGTATTTGTGTATGTATATGTATGTGTGTCTTTATGTTATGCTAGGCATATACATATGTACATGTATCTGTGTATGTACGTGCGTGTGTGATAACATAAATGTGTTTATGTTACACTACGAGTCTGTGCTGTGTATGTAAGTGGACTAGGTCAAGAAAGAAAGAAAAGTCATAAAAAGGACATTAAGCGTGTGTGGACAGGTCAAGTGGCTATTTGAACTTTTTGGTCCTGGGAGCAGATAACGAGTGATGGGAGATTTACATCGTTTTCAGGCCAGACTTCATGTCACCGCTGGAAGATAAGAAAGGGCATATTAAAGTTATTGGATTCTGAAATGTGTTTTGAATATGAAACCCCATGATTTACAGTTTTAGGGGTAATGTTTTTGGTAAGTGAGAAAAGTCAGTTCATTGTTAGCCGACGACCGATTCAAGCGGAAAAGGGAGTGGGAGATGAGAGCATCTCTGCTCTCATCTCCAACTCTCTTTTCCGGGAGAGGGTATTTGAATGTGTAGTGAAAAGGAAGGCCAATTAATTTACTTAGAGGTATTACTAATACCTAGCTATGGAGAAATAGACTGTTTTACAGTACAATCCGTTCAGTATCTTTAATTTTAAGAAAACTACTTACGATTGTTTGAAGCTTAACGTAAATAAAAGGATTCTTCGTTTGCACAAAACCTGCCTCGATTGATGTATGTTACAAGCGCACGCAGAATGCAATTATGATTCTATTCACAACGACCCCGACATTCCGAAACAGGTGATGCACAAAAAGAAAATGGTTTCCAAAAATCACCACCAAAATAGGATTTTAGTGGGGGGTTCAATTTACAATATAAGTTTATGCTAAATTGATACCTTAGTCTGTGTCCGGTTGCGTTTTAAGTGGTCCTATAAAAGGCGAGAGAAATAACTTATTCATTGATCACATCTTTTTTCCAATTTTCTAATTGATCACCCGCAACACTAGACGGTTTCTAGTGAGTAACTAACCAGAACCGTATTTATATTTGTTTGTTCCTCTTTGTTCACTGAGGAGCGCCTGCCATACCAAAAGGGTTAACAAAGTACTCTTGCAAACCAATGGCAGAGATTTCATTTCATAATTGGTACTTAATAGATACATCATAAATAATAGATAAAGATTGGTCTTTATTGTTGGTTTTTATTCACTTTTATGACGTAAACATATTTCATTGCTAGATTGTCCAATTGATAACACTGTGTAACGCGATTTGTGTTCCTGGTTAGTGAGTGTTATTTTCTGATTGCCTCTGTGTAAAAAGTATAGAGAATGGCTTTTATTCCCTTCAAACTTTGCTTTTGTGGCCATAGTGATATGCATATGTAATTGTTTTTCTTACTTTATGTTATTAAAACTATGCAAATCTGTTCCTGGGGAGTGAGTGTTATTTTCTAATTGCTTATGTGTAAGAAGTATAGATAATGGCTGTTATTCCTTTCAAACGTTTCGTTTGTGGCCAGGATAGTGATATGCATATGTAATTGTTTTTCTTACTTATCTGATTAAAAATGTGCACATGTGCCTGTTGTCCAATTGGAAATGAGTAGATTTTCAATTATCACTGTCCTGGTTGCAAAAGCAAAGTTTGAAAGGAATAATTGACACTTCCGATACTTTTCAGACATAAATCAGAAAAAAAAAACACTTATTACCCAAGAACAAAAAGAGTAAAAACAGGTTGCATAATGTTTTACATTGGTTCTTTTGAACCGGTTTCTTCGTTTCTGTTTTGTTTTCATCACAATGTTTCGGTCTCTGTACTAGCTTACATGGAGAAAAGAATCCACAACACCTGTATTTGATCTTGTCTCTATCAGCTAGTCTGGCACAACACTACAATTGTGGCGTGTGCAGTAAGGATCGAACTCAAGCAATTACACAGGCTTACACAATTTTATGACCTGACTGTTGTTTTCATTCTGATACCGGTTTTTAAACTATTTTTTGTGTGCTGATTTCAAATATCGCATCGGTTTTTGTCCATCAGGTCAAGTTTTCTTTCTATAGCATATCAGCATTTTTACTAGAAATTGGTAATTTTGTTATTTAAAGGCATTTTCACAAATTACATGTACGTTTACTTAACACAACAATATCAAACATGGCTTACACCCATTAGATAATGATTTATACTTAAAATAATGTTTTAGATCAGATTTGGAACAAACACTTTTGTAAAAATGCAATTAACATTCTAAATGTTATAGAAACAAAACTTGATCTGATGGACAAAGACGGGTGAAATTTTTGAAATCAGCACCAAGAAATAGTTTAAAAACAGGTATCAGAATGAAAACAACAGTCAGGTCATAAAGTTGTGTAGGCCTGTGGTATTTATAAGGCCACGCTAAATAGAAGAAAGTAACATCTCCTGCAGGTAGTTCATTCTCAGAATTAATGTTTGTGCCATGACCGAGTTGATCATTGGGTTATTATAGTGAGGGGTGGGTACTTGGAGGTGCCTGTCTTTTCCCAAGTAATATATGACATACTGTACCGGATTATATGATACCATTAGCAGGCAATAATCTCTGATCTGAGAATTCATGTCTTTCAAAAAGCTTTAGTGCAAGTTAACACAAACTAAGCCGAACTTTGAACACGGTCTGCCGATTTGATTAGTTGTGCTGGTATATTGGGGGTAGATTGGTATATGAGGTTAACTTAGACAGAGAAAGATAGGTGGTGCTGGCCTCCAATGTTAATTACAGAATAGCTAGCGTTTATCAGCGAAACGAAAGAACTTAAAGGAATGTTGTTTTTTTTAGTTTTGTTTGTAAAACGCTGTTCTACCCTGAAAAACGTTCAGACAGAAGTTATAAAAAAAACAAGTTTTCATACTGGCACCCAGTGGGTGGAGCAATAATTCTGTGTACCAAGAAGCCCTGTCAAAGTAAGGGACTATATCATTTGTGATTGTATTTATTTTGGGTTTTTAAAAACCCGGGCAACGCCGGATATTATTGCAAGTATATAAAGGGTGTGTAAGAATTTACTCCCCATTATAAATTATATGTAACTTTTACGTGTGTGGTACAATAGGATGAAGGTTATCCGACATAAGGATGATAGGAAAAGACAATGTGGAGGTTCAGAATAATTTGCAAGAAATTATGTATTACCTTAACATGTTTTAACTTTTTACAGTCGTTATCAAAGGGAAGTCAGAGAAACGATGTGTCTGCATGCACTGAGGTTTTCTATCTGAAATGTGAGTAGGTAGTGTGTGTAGTATGTATTTGATGTTAAGCCTTACTGTCTTGTGTGTGCGTGAGGATGTGTGTGTCAGAGTGTATGCGCGTGTGTGTCTGTTTGTTCGTGTGTGTGTGTGGTGGTTGGGCCAGATTTTCATCAGCGGTGGTGATGGACTTTAGTTGACCTCATGTACATTA
>VCCN01002456.1:1694739-1705088 GCA_006491835.1 Architeuthis dux
ATATGAGTATTTCTATATAAAAACTTAGCCATGTTCCGTTCCCCCTTTTTCTTCACAGCTTTATCGTCATAAGATCTGTACATGTGATATTTTAGAGCGACTTGCTATTCTTGATTTCCTTTAATGACTGCTACTAGATTTTCCGACTATTAGATGTACTCACTCCCTCACACGCACAGACAATTCTCTCTAGAGAGTGAGATAGAGAGAGTCATTTTGTATAAGTAATTATCCATGTTCTTTTCTTTCACTGTCTTATCAGTCTTCAGTGTCCCGCTGTCTGCTCTTTTCGACACTTTTCACTCACCATTAAATCTTGGCTCGCTGTTCGCCTCTGACCATTTCTGGACGCGTATTATTCAGATATCCAACCCTTGCTATTCATGCTGCTTCTCTCCCCCTTTACAGCGAACGATTCAGGTCAACAATAAAATGACCTATGTGTCTCTTGTGGAAGAATTAATATTCTTAGAGAAAAATTAGATTTCTCAATTCCTATTTTTTATGAAATCTGAGAGACTCCAGTGTATCAAAAATAGCGAAAAACCCGCTGAAACATTGAGGATTTGTTTGTAATCTCCCGACCTCTCATGACAACACTGTATTGTGTATCTCGGTTCTTTGAATTTTGATATTCTAAGAGAAAGAATACGAATTCCCCAACATTGAAACAAGATTGAACATCTTCCGACCTTTTAAGATAACACTGCATTGTATATCTTAGTTGCATTTTAATATTCTTAGAGATAGGTATGAACAGAAATGAAAAACGTGTGCAAGCGACACCTGATTAAACAATGGTAGACAATGCAGTACACATATATTTGAGTGGAAACGACAGCTGTGACATGTAATATAAAGGCATGTTGTCGTCTGCAGCTGCCATAATTTGAAATAGCGGTCAATTTACATAAACAACAAACAGAATACAATATATGAAAAATACAGCCGGTAAAAGCTTTTTTTATCATTTCGCTATATTTGATTATTCATCCTTGTTATATTTGTATGTAGGTTTCAGTCGAACCACGATATATAAAGAATTTTAAAAATATAAAGTATCGGAATAAATCGACGAAAATGATAAAATCTTTTTCAAAAAGCTTATTGAGAAAAATTTGTTTTCACAGATCAAAATCTTGAATGATAATTAATCGAATAAAACTAAAAAAAGGATTTTACTTAATTTCCTATTTTTTAAAAATCCCAATATAAGAGTTCCGTTCCAGCAGTTCCTGGATAATATTCTAAAAATGGTAAGCATAATTAGTATCTCGAGCGATATACCTGTAAAATGTATAACAATCAACGAAATCATGATTATATAAAATAAATAAATCATCAAATTAATAAAAGGTGTGGTAGGAATCATATGAAAAAAATGTATTCTTCTTTGGAATAGGAAATTCTTTTTTTTAAATTTGTCCTTTAATAAATAAGTATCGAACATTTTATTAAATTCGAATAATATGCTGATTTTGCCAGATTTTTAATTTTCTCACGTATCGATGTCACACTGAAAGTTTCGTCCATTTTGTTCATACCTACTAAGAGAAATGAAACATTGAACATTTTTCGTAATCTTACGCCATTTTAAGGCAAAACTACATGGCTTATCGTAGTGGAATTTTAATATTCTAAGAGAAATGAAACATTGCAAGTTTATCGTTATCTTACGACATTTTAAGACAATACTGCATGGTGTATCTTATTGATTGATTGATTGATTGTTTTGTTTAACGGCACATCGACCCTTGGTGGGTCATTTAGTGCCGAATTCAGTAGGGGGGGGGAACCGGCATAAAGGGGGGGTCACAAAAGCTTCTCAGGACGAATCCTGAGCATGCTAATGGTGATCGCCTCCCGACGAGCTGACCAAAATATCCTGTGCAACTTCTCCCAGATATCCGGAGATACCCGAGCATGCCACAAGGACCCCCGAAGGGCCGTGGTTCCTTGAACTTCGAGGCCATGGAGGTTTCGAAGAACAAATACTACACTTTGATCTTAGCCAAAAGATGGTGTATCTTAGTTGAATTTTAAAATTCTTAGAGAGAAATTAAGAAACCCCCACCGTTGAAACCATGAAGGTTTTTCGTAATCATCCCACCTTTTAAAACAAAACTGCATGGTGTATTTTATTTAAATTTTAAAATTCTTAGAGAAATCTTTTTAAAAACTCCACCATTGAGAAAATGAACATTTTTCGTAATCTTCCAACTTTTTAAGACATTGTGTTATCTTAGTTGAATTTCAAAACCAGCTGCTTATTCATTCCATTTCCTTAGGCAATGGCAGATTATATATGGAGCCATGATCATTAGTGACGAGTTCTTGCAGAAATAGCCCTGCGCTCAGCCACCAGCAAGTTCTGTCGAGCAATTTTCATCATTTATTTGGAAAATGGCGGAAGCCCTCAGTGCATTAGGGCCCATTACGAAAACGATCTGTCATCTGGAATTAGGTCTGGTCAGTTGTCCCTAGCCCAGCTCTTCGTATAAGGTTTATGGCAGGTCACTCAAGTTGGTCAGAGGCTTTTAGTTCGAATTAATGCCGTAAAAGGTTCTTGAGGCTGCAATGTATGAGGATAGACACTAATGATTGCATCATATGCAAAGATCAAACGCGAAGGTTTTGAAAGCCACTTTCCATTAATACGAGTTGGATTTGAATGAGTTTGTATAAATATTTGACAACACCAGTGACGTTATTAGACACTGTCAACCAAAGCTATAAACATAGTCAACATCAACATAAGTTTCTTCAGTTTTTGAGTGATCTACAGTATCGTCCATTAATAATGCCACTTTTTTATAGAAAGTTAATTTTCTTCTAAATCAAACATAGCAGGAGATTATCATTTCATGTAGAACATTACACAACCAAAACTGATATTACCATGCATTATGTATGACCAAACTTTCCAGCATTGAAACTCTGTGGCCACACATATTTTTTCCTAATGTTGTACTTATCTTTTGACGGCAACATATTTATATTTTTGGGAACAGAGTTTCAATGCTGTAGAGTTTGGTCATAAATACTACCTGATAATATATGTATTGATTGTGTAATATTCCAGTAGAAATAATGAAATCCCACTCTGTTTGGTTTATTAAAAGAATAACTTTCTATAAAATAGTGGTAGGCCTGTACTTATTTATGGGCAATTCTGTATCTATCTATACATGTGTCGCGTGTACAGGCTGCACCAATAGAGCTAGAGGGCTGACAATTTAAATATGTATTTCTTATTGTCTAGAAAAAGGTTTTGATTTGCTTTTTGAAAAGTGAACACCTTCAAAATAACTTTCAGAGGGTTTCAGTTTACAATGTAATTTCATGCTAAATCGGTCCCCTGTATTTTGAAAATTCTGACTTAGCTAGTGATAAAAAAGGCAAGAGAAGTTAGTTTTTCCATTTTTTGAATTGATCACCCCTAACACGGCATGCTGCCAAAAGACGTTGGTTATGTGACGGCTTTCTATTGACTGACTAACCAGGCATGTTTTTCGCATTTTTGTACGTTTAAATATTTGTAGTTCATACATATGTACGGATCTTTCGTATCTACAAACGGGGTGAAGCGTTAGGGTTGTAATTTTGTGGTGTATGTCCCGTGTGACATCTGAAAGGTTAGTGGCTAATTAGAGCTAATGTGTCACGGATGAAGGGACTGTATATATTTGGACGGTTGACAGCTCAAACGGAGAGGGACAGAGGGAACCCACCTGAGTTGGGCTTCGTCCACGCAGGGAAGCGACGTTGTAATAATCACACACACACACACACACACACACACACACACACTCCTATTCCACCCTCCTCGCATCCCATCCCATCATTCCAGCTAATTGGACATTGCATCATTGGGATGTATTTCATATTAAGATACGTATATAATGCAAGCAAGTATTCATTTCTCGGTATGCAAAACTACGTAGTAGTATCTGGAGAGAGCATCTTCCTCTTTGTTTATGACTCAGAATTAAGTCCAGTAAAAAAATTAGAAAATAAACCCCAAAAACTAAAACATGACATTTTCTATAGTTTTGAGAAGGTTCATTAATATACAAATGGTTCTTCCTATTTGTTTATGACTCAGACTTAACTCCAGTAAAAAAAAAACTAGAAGAAAAAACCCCAAAAAACTAAAACATGACATTTTCTATAGTTTTGAGAAGGGTCATTAATATTCAAATGGTTCTTCCACTTTGTTTATGACCCAGACTTAACTCCAGTAAACAAAACTAGAAAAAAAAACCAAGAAAACTAAAACATGACATTTTCTATAGTTTTGAGAAGGGTCATTAATATTCAAATGGCTCTTCCACTTTGTTTATGACCCAGACTTAACTCCAGTAAAAAAAAACTAGAAAAAAAAACCCAAAAAACTGAAACATGACATTTTCTATAGATTTGAGAAGGGTCATTAATATTGAAAATGGTTCTTCGGACGATTGGACCCATTCTTGTTATTTGTGTTGTAAACACGACGTTTAGGCCGACAAGAAGGCCATAATCAGGGGCGAGTTAGATAAATCTGCTATTGCCGACCACATCTGGAGAGAGAACGGAGAGCATCTTCCTCTTTGGGAGGAAGTCCAGATTATTGACAGAGAACGATGTTGGAAGCAGAGAAAAATCAAAGAGGCAGCTCACATCAAAATGTCGACTAAATGCATTAGCCAGACAAGTGGTGGATTTCAACCCGATGTGGCTTCCACTTCTCAACAAATCTAAACCCGACAGAACAAAGACACAGAAACACCCGGGCCATGTGCTATAAGGGTTATCCCCTTTAAACATAACTTCTGTTTAACTCATCCCACTCGGATTTTACACCCGAAGAAGGCCGAATAATGGATCGGCTGAAACGTCGTGTTTACAACACAAATAACAAGAAGGAGTTCAATCGTCCGAAGAACCATTTGAATACCCAGTATTTAATTTTACAAACTTCATGTATCTGGCTTATTCACATACTCAGTGAACTTCCTGTTACGTCGGTCCTGTCAAGATTGATAAGGGACGTAACAGCCTTTAGCAGAAATTATTATCCACTTATATAAATTATCCAAGTATATAATGCCAAAAAAGTATTCAATTCTATAAACATAGTCAACATCAACATAGGTGTCATCAGTTTTTAAGTGGGCCTGGCTATCTATCTATCTATTTATCTGTCTGCACCACTGGAACTATTATATATTTAATCCTTATTATGTCTAGATGGAACTTTTTTTGCTTTTCGAGAATTCTGGGGTTCAATTTACGATGGTTATGCTAAATTGGTTCCTAATTTGTGCACGGTAGCATTCACCTTTGTTTTGTTTTTTTGTAAATTCGTACTTTTTTAGTGATCATTGCCCCAAAAAGACGAGTGAAGTAACGTATTCATTGATCACCCCACAAACAATTTTAACACACACACAAACACACAAACACGCGTGTATGCCCGCAAACACACACACACACACACACACACACACACACACACACACAGACACATACATACACACACACACGCATACACACACTCTACTAAATCCTCCCGCATACCAGCTAATTGGACAGTATATTACTGGGATATATTTCATATTAAGATACGTATATAATGCAAACAAATATTCATTTCTCCGTATGCAAAACAACGCAGTATTTATTTTTACATACTTTCTGTATCTGGCTTATTCGGTCCTGTCAAGATTGATAAGGGACGTAACAGCCTTTAGCAGCTGGAATTAAAGTAGTTATAGGAAATAAGTTATTATTTAATCTTTATTATTATTATTGGATGGTGTAATTGTAACACATTATTTTTAATTAAATTTAACTGGTTATTACCTTCATCTTAATTTCGATTTCTTTTATATATACAACTTTCAATTCGGGTCTCTGTTTCTACGGCAACGAATAACAACGCGGACAAATACTAAAGACTAAGCCTTCGGTGAGAATCGAACTCACATCCTCATTGCCAGAGGGAGACTACTTTACGCATAGCTGCTTTTACCAATCGGCCACGAATATCTCATAGATTGCTAGTTCTCATACGTGAAAACAACAGAAATATGGCACAGAGAGTCGGATGTCAGGAGTGCTAATCCATGAAGTCAAAATACAAGGAGTGCTAATCCATGAAGTCAAAATACAAAAACACGGCGCAGAAGAGGTCGGGGTGAGCAGTGAGCCTTAAGGTCTGATTTGGACATGCTTGTCACGTCAGTACCCGTAGCTCAGAACGCAAGAGCTGTAGGACGGATACGTAGCCTCGCTCCACCATAGAAGGACGTGGTGCGTGGACCGGGGGCGTCTTTATTCTAATCCGCACTGTTTATTTACTCACAGCCTGAGGAACATATTAAGTTGATTGATTGATTGTTTTGTTTGACGGCACATCGACCCTTGGTGGGTCATTTAGTGCCGGATTCAGTAAGTGGGAGGGGGGCCCATGTACCCGTGACTAGAGACTTGAGGGGGGAGAATTTATTTATTCGCCTCCCCACGGCGGCAAATTTTGGCATGAAGTCTTTTTAATGTGGGGTCGGCCTGCACGCGAACGTTCAGAGGGGTAGAGATCCCATGTCCCCGTGACTAGAGACCTGAGAGGGGAGAATCCCAAATCCCTGTCACTGAGACAAATGACACGAGGACTGGTATAAGGTTAGGGGTGGAGATCCCATGTCCCCGTGACTAGAGACTTGAGGGGGGAATCCCAAATCCCTGTAACTGATGAGGACAAGGGATACAGGGGGGGGAGGGGTCCCAAAAGCCGAATCCTGGGCATGCTAATGTTACATATTAAGATGAAGGTAAATAGTAGCATAAACATGAAAGAAAACAACAATTATCTACTAGCTGAACTGCCAACTAGTTCCTGCAGAAAGCTTGACGCACCCCTCCTGTGCCCTAATAAGAGACCACAACTGTAGGGGTACCTTAATTTTATACCTGATTACAATACATCACGTTGTCTACTTAGAGGTCACATACAATAAACGGAATCAGACTTTTAATATTATATAGATGGAGAGACACATGGAAATCAGATCATTATTATCTTGAAGAGCGCGAAGGCAGACTCCACATTATTATTCTTTTTAATGTTCAAAGACGTATATGAGACATAAAACATGCTCTTGGATCCTATTGGTAACCATAACAAATGTGGTGGCTATACTTACAGAGGCGTACGAACAACCATTTGGTGAATAGTACATCTTTACATGAACGCTGCTGGACACAAGATAAGTGGATGATTTAGCATATATTTGCATTGTCAAGTTAACTCCCCATAATCTTATTTTAAAGAGGGATTTAGAAAGACTAACTTTCTAAAACCTGTCCTCAAGTCTTATTAGTAACTACGGAACATTTGGTGGCCATACCCATGGCCATTCTTGCGTTTTGCAATCACAGACGTGAATTATAGTAAGATGAATAAAACAGACTATTATTCTTTTCCTCTATGTCACTGTCGCTATTCCACAAGGCCTGACATCTATTCTGTATCGCTACTCTAAAGTTGCTAATGTTCTCTATATCTATATTATTAGGGCATAATAATATCTATTTTATTCGTTTCAGCTTTAAAGTTAAATTTAGTTCTGCAAGCTACCATTCTATGGTCGCCTCCTATGTTTACTTTGTTTATAACGGTGAGGAAAAGAGAGATAGTCTGACAAATATAATTAAGAAAGCATCAGAGATGGTAGGCAATACACACTTAAATAGTAACACAGGTAAATACTCTAAAACAACATTAAAACTAATAAAACAGAGGAGAAATATGAAGATACACACTAAAGAAGACGAAAACGAAAAAGCAGAACACATTAATAAATAAAAGAACCAGAAATGAAAAAAAGAAAGCAAAACACGAAACGAATAGTGGAGGAAATCAGAAAAGGGTTGAGTTTAAACACGCCCGATCCGCAGACCATACCGGCAAGCAACAGATGCCTTCACTAAAGGATAGAAATGGAAGAATTATCAAAAATGGGCAAATTGACAAAAGTAACGAAAGAATAGTGTGAAAATGTGTACGTCTCAAACATAAAAATACCACAAACCAATCAACCTATGAATACTAGCGATATCCCAAACAGAACAATAGAAGTAGTATTTTCACTACGAAATATGACACACGGTAAAGCCCCAGGCGAGGATGGCATAACGACAAATCTTCTAGAATATGCAGCAGATATTCTGCACAAGGGACTAGCATAGCTATTCACACAATGCACAAAAGAAAGAAAAGTCTCTAAACACTTCTGTCTAGGAATAGTAATCCTACTCCACAAAAAAGGAGATAAGCACGACTACCGCCCTATTACACTATTGCCTAACATATATAAACTATTCACAGAAATACTCACAGATTAACATGCACTCTACACGAAAATCAACCACGCGAACAGGCAGGCTTCAGAAGCGGCTACTCAACAATAGATCACCTACATACAATAAACCAATTAATCGAAACGTCCTTATAATACAACAAACCACCCTGTTTGGCATGTGTAGATTAGGAGAAAGCATGTGACTCAGTAGAACACACAGTTTTCAGATCACAACGCATTGCGAGAACAAGGTGTTAACGATACATACATACAAATCATCCAAATCATATACGAAAGTGGCACCGCAATAATTAGACTACATACGGATACAAACAAGATACAAATAGGTAAAGGAGTAAGACAAGGCGATACAATATCACCTAAACTATTTACTGAATACGGAAGACCGAGTGCTGAGAATGGGAATAAACATAGATGGAGAATACTTAAGCCACTTAAGATTCGCCGATGACATTTCCATGACGTCGGAAGCAACCGAAGAATTACAAAACATGTTAACTGATCTAAATAAGGAAAGTAAAAAAGTAGGCTTCTAGATGAAAAAAACAGAGACAAAAGTAATGTTCAACGATAACTTTCCTCCAGGGGCCAAACAATAGAAGCAGAGGCTCTAGAAGGTTGCGAACATTTGGAAACTAACAAAACGAGCTGAAAACCAACTTAGAATAGCACATCGAGCCATGGAAAGAGCAATGCTAGGTATAACTCTAAGAGGTAGAAAAAGATCAACATGGATCAGAGGGAGGATTAAGTGAATGATATTATACAAATAATTAAGCAGCAACAATGGAGATGGGCTGGTCACCTAGCAAGAAGATATGACATTAGATGGGGGGAAATACTCACTGATTGGTGCCCATGGGACAGTAAACGCAGTAGGAAAAGACGAGACACGACATGGAGGGACGAGATAGAAATATTTGCCGATAGGACGTGACAGAGGTTAGCACAATCTAAGTCGTCATGGAAGGAGATGGACAGGCCTTTGTCCAGCAGTGGACGTATAAAGGATGATAATGAATAAAACAGCCTTCTCCCGTTTGTTGAATTGAAAATGTTTGATAAATAAAGATGGTCGCCATAACGATGTGACTGTTGTCATACATAAATGGCTACACCAGCTAGTGTTTGTTTCTACTGTTGAAGTGAAATTACACAATGGTTTGCAATGTCTAGTAGGTCCCTTATTTGCTGTTTGGACGATACAATTTCAAACTGCCATAGCATATATTACAACATACTCACACGTCTAAATCTCGTTTCATTAATTTCTTGTTGCTTGCCAGTCAGATAGTTCAGTGGAGAGAGTTGTGGCTTTGGGCATAGTGTAATGATCGGTCTCCTCCTTAGGAGAATTAACGGGATCACCACGTGATGCTCTTTACATCACTTGGTATTCGCAGTCACCCATCTAGGTACTGACCAAGCTCGATGTTGCTTAACTGCGGTGATCGTACGAGAACCGATGTTTCCAACCCGATCTGGCCGTAACTCTTGCTTCGTGAGTGTGTGAATGAATACATGAATATATATTTCAGAGTTATAACGTCTAAATCCATCGACAATTTATGCAAGTAACCGTTTCAACTAAGGAATATTTGAAATAGGATTTGGTGTTCTTGTTTCTTGTGTCTGTGCCTGTTGGTCAATAGTGTAGGATTTACCGCGTCTTCCTGAGAGGAGCATCAATACGTGATAAAAATAATCTGAATCTCCCCAGTAATGCTATTGAATGAATATTTGCCTTTTCGTCGGAACGAGTGTTTAGACAGAAACCAACCTTGTTCGATTATTTGCTTGAAGATGTTTACTTACAAAATGAATCATAAAAAAACTATGCAGACGGACAAACAAATCTCGTGCGACCAGAAGCGTAAAAAGATATATGTGTTCAAATGAACAGACTGAAATAACCCCCAAAAAACAAATACACACACATCGGCGCAAGCACGCACACGTTACCATTCCTCCAGAATCATATAT
>VCCN01002456.1:1710515-1722423 GCA_006491835.1 Architeuthis dux
GAGAGAGTTGTACTCTATAAGTTGAGACAGAACAGGAGTATTGTGTAAATATGGAATTTTATTGTGTATATGTTTTTCAGCCGTACATGTTTCGCTGTCATTCTTGCCATATATCGCTGGTCCTAATGTTTAGGCCCGTCAGTGTAAGATATGGCGCAGAGAACTTTGCGTCACTAATATCTTTCGTTTGTTTCTCTTTCTGCTTGTGTGATTTCTTTCGTTTTTCATCTTTAGATACGATTCCTTTCTACTTTCTTGTTCGTTCCACGTCTCTTATTCGCCGTAAACAGCACCTCCACCCCAACATATATACACACAAATATATATAATCAATTATTGATTATATATGCTCTATTCTTGTAATATTGGGCGCTCTAAGAATAACATAACAAAAAACTATAAATATATATATATATATTTCAAAGATGTTTTTTTTTGGTTTCGTTCCTAATATTTTCTCTTTTAACAATCCATGTACGCATTTGTACCTAGGCATAGAATTCATGCAGAAAGGTACTTATATATGCAAACGACTATTCCTAATTCTCGGTACGGATTTGGATGCCTCAAAATATGCATTTCATTTCTTTTCATATTTTTCCACTTATTTCCGACTAGTTTCCTTTGCTCTAGCATTGTGTTGCCAAATATTAGTTACGTTCTTTAAAAAAAGGTCAGACGCGTCGAATGGATCGGCTTTGTGTTCTTGCCTCTATTAGAAACCCTAACCAAAACTGTCAACATAGACAACATGTTTTTAAGAGTTTCTGGTTGGGTATGTATGTATACAGGAACAGGATTGTTCAGCGCCGCCTTAGCCTATGCCCTGACGCCGATTAACGGAACATCCGGACTGTGAGACCCGGTCCCTTTCTGAAGCGCTGTTCCATGGAGGACACATGGTAGTGTGCTCTCCTGACAGCCGCTTTACTCGTATCGTGTGGCAGCGATCATGTATGTATTTATGTATGTAAGGTGTAAGGCGTGGGATAAGGTGATGGGATTATTCTGAAAGGGACTAATGAACCATTGGCCTAGGTAGGCTATTTTTCGTTTATGTTTGACTAATTTACGTAATTTAAATAATTTTGCTTTTCCCCAAAAGATGTCAGACCATGGACGAGATTAAGGAGACTGTGATTAGGCTGCTATTGGCAATCCCAAAATAGGACTTGGCAGACTGTTTTGAAAAGTGGAAGGGATGCTAAGATGTAGGGTATGGGATAGGGTAATGGGATTACTTTGAAGTGGACTAAGGTACCATTGGCCTATGTAGACTATTTTTCGTTTATGTTTGACTAATTTATGTAATTTCAGTAATTTTGCTTTTCCCAAAGAGATTTCAGACCATGGACGAGATTAAGGAGACTGTGATTAGGCTGCTATTGGAAGGGATGCTAAGATGTAAGGTATGGGATAGAGTGATGGGATTACTTTGAAGGGGACTAAGATACCATTGCCTATTATGCTCTGTCGTTGATTAACGGAACATCTTGCCAAGGTAGGGCAGGACTGTGCACCCGGTCCCTATCTCAAGCACGCGCTGCTCCATGAAGGACACATGGCAGTGTGCCCGCCTTAGGAGCGGCTTTACTCGTATCGAGTGGCAGTATGTTTTATCAGTTGTTTTATTTTTTCGTTTTTAATCACCGGGTTTAGGTTATTCATGTATTCTGACATTTATATGTATCTATGTATCTATCTATGTATCCGGACTTTGCCCAGCCCTAAACGTCCATAGTAGAAACCTGACATTTTTCACACACACTCTCCTCAAAGACTGGGGAAATGTTTTTTTGTTTGTTTTTGGACCCCCCACCCCACATAAAGAGATTTTTTAGAGGAGGGGTTCAATATGCAATGTAAGTTTATGCTAAATTGGTCAGTAGGTTGTGCCCGCTTGTTTTTTTTCAAACGTTTTTTAATGATCACAGTTCAACAAAAGGCGAGATGGTGGTGATTCATAATTTACTTTGGTATGCTAGTCTTTCTAAATCTTACCTTTTCCCAACCTTTTAATTGATCACCCCCAACACAGCATATATGGGTGGTGGTGATAATTTCCCTCGGAATGCGAGTCTTTTTAGTTTTTTACCTTTTTTTTCAAAAGTTTGATTATTTCCCTTCGTTAATAAATTCAGGTATTTCTTTTTTTATCATACGTATCTCTGTATATTTAATCGTAATGAGTTATATATGTTTTCTACCCTTTTGTCCTTTGCCGTTTATTGTATTTCATGTTCTCCTTCACTTGCTTACATCATCTTTAGCACCATATTTATTTGTGAGTCATCGCTACCCACAACAGACCGGTTTAAACACTGTTGCTGGGTTTAGGTTATTCATGTGTTCTGATATTTATATGTATCTATGTATCTATGTATCCGGACTTATTGTATCAAAAGCATCCAAAATACAAACCTTTGAAGAACGTCTGCGTAAATATTGTATCTCAATGTATCTCAAGCAAGACAATATTAGGTTAGTAAAGTCAACCTATAGAGTCTTATCGTGGTTTTGAGTTTCCGTTAATCACCGCTACCCACAGCACTGGTTTACATATTGTTGCTGGGTTTAGGTTATTCATGTGTTCAGACATTTATATCTTTCTATGTATCCGGACTTTGTAGAAACTGAATTTTGCACACACACTCCCCTTTTGTTTTTTTGCCCCCCCCCCCGAAATAGGTTTTTAGTGGGGGTTCAATTTACAATATACATCTATGCCAAATTGATCCCTTAGTTTGTGTCCAGCTCCATTCTCACTTGTTTAATTTACAATGTAAAAAGTAAAATATATAGTTTTTTTTTTGTTTATTTCCTTTTGTCAAACTCCAGTCCAAGTTGATGTTGACTTTATTTTCCACCCGTAACAAGAACAACAAGAACAATCCTCACCTGATTCAGGGGAGTAAACTCTTCTCTGTTTGTCCATCCAGTCACGTTAAACCAAACCGATATATAAAATTAACATTTCCCAACCGTGATTTGAAATCACGACCAAGTGATTGCTACGCTGCTCTCTTACCAACTGAGCCAACTGTCAAATCCCACATACCTGCGAATTTATTTATTATATACACAATGCAAAAATTGCTGCAATCATCTTCAGTTGGAATAGAAATAGGAGTGGACTTTGACCCTGCAGCATCCAGGCATGTTTTCTTTTTCTTTCTTTGTCTGTTATTTTATCGTGTTGTCTTATATAGATCTAATGCCACCTTTATCCGTTTTCCATTTCAATACCACCGTTCACTTTCTTTCTTTTTTCTTTCTCGTTTTCCTTCTTTGTTTTCCTTCTTTTTCTTTCAGTCGGCCTCTTTTCATAAAGTTGTGTTGACTTTATTTTCCCCTCGTAACAAGAACAATCCTCACCTAATTCAGGGGAGTAAACTCTTCTCTGTTTGTCCATCCCGTCACGTTAAACCAAGCCGATATATAAAATTAACATTTCCCTATCGTGATTTGAAATCACGGCCAAGTGATTGCTAGGCGGCTCTCTTACCAACTGAGACATACTGTCAAATCCTGCGTACCCGCGAATTTATTTATTATATATACGATGAAAACGTTGCAGCAATCCTCTTCATTTGCAATAGAAATTGGAGTGGAATTTGACCATGCAGCATCCAGACATGTCTTTCTTTTTTTTTCGTCTTTCTTTGTCTGTTATTTTATCGTTTTGTCTTATATAGATCTAATGCCACCTTTATCCGTTTTCCATTTCAATACCACCGTTCTCTTTCTTTCTTTTTCTTTCTCTTTTTCCTTCTTTGTTTTCCTTCTTGTTCTTCCATTCGGCCTCTTTTCATTTCAGTTCCTGTCTTTCTTTTCTTTCTTTTACTTTCCTTCCTATTTCTCTTCGTTCTGCTTTTAAAAAGGAAAAGCAAATATTTTCTTCATTCTCTCCAACATTTCTCTATGTCTCGCATGTTGTATTCATCTTACTCTTTCCAGGTGTAGTTTCTTTTTGACAATCTCCAGTCCAAGTCGGAAGCTGACTTTGTTTTTACACCGTAACAATAAGAACAAGAACAATAGAATAAGAATAACAGGAACAATAACAATTCTCACCTAATCTACGGGAGTGAACTCTTCACTCACTGTCCCGTCACTTTCAACCAACCGATATATAGAATTAAGAATGTCCTACCGTGTTTTAAAATCACGACTAAGTGATCAGTAGGTAGCTCTCTTACCGACTGAGCAAAACTGACAAGTATCACATATCCACGAAAATATATACACAATACAAAAGTGGCAGTGATTATCTTCAGTCGGAATAGAAGTGGGAGTGGTGTTTGACCCTGCAGCAGTCAGGCTTTTAATTTATTTATTTATTTATTTCTTTATTAGTTATCTTATTCCTGAAAGAATTTCACCTTTTAGAAACCATCAGCCAAAATTGTCACCAAAACTGTCACCAAAACTGTCAAGATAGGTTTCTTCAGTTTTTAAGTTTGTCTGGCTATCTATCTATCACGAGTACAGACCATACCAATAAAAGCTAGGGAGTTGAAAATGTTAACATTCACTCCTTATTATGTGTGGAATGTCTAGGGTGGGGGGGGGGCTTAAATCCCCCAAATTGTTTTTTTCAACAATCTAAGTTTATGCTAAATTGATCCCTTAGTTTGTGTCAGCATTCAGCATTCAGACTTTTCTTTTAGTGACCACTGCCCAACAAAAGGCGAGAGAAATAACGTATTCATTGATTTTCTTTCCCAATTTTGTAATTGATCACCCCCCACACAGCACGTGACGGTTTCTATTAAGTGACTAACCAGACCTGCCTTTCCTTTCTCATCGAGTTCTCTTTCTCCTTTATCGATTCCTGCATAAAAAACTACCCAAAGTTTCACCGACTCTTCCGCTGTAGGATTTCAAATCGAGTCTATCTTCGTAATTGAATATACGCTTGCGCAAATCAGAGACATTCTTTCTTGAATATCAATAAATAATAGACTATTGAAATGAGCGGCACACCACTGCACCATTATTCAACTAATAACACAATAGTTTTAGTAACTTTTTTTATTCTAAACACACAAAAGTATAGATACATCTTTAAATGAAGCCTGCTTGATGGATTTGCTAGTAAACTGCACCTCTTTTATCGGTGTTCGATTCCCGGAAAAAATAAGATTGCCGACTGCAAGATTGCTGATTTTCAAGGTAGGGTTAAGCCGGGCAAGTGGCGGTAGTAAGGCCACCATGACCCTTGGTTGAAAGATGAGCCTTCGGATTGAATGGACGGCGGGGAAATAAAGAGATGAACAAGCAGGCGGAAGCCGGAAGTGACACGTGGCTGAAAATCAGAGCTGGTTAGAGAACCGGAAGACCTGAGTTTCTGAAATGGAAAGTCTCATGCGATTGGACTAAGGGCAGGAAGAATTGATACTTGAAGTCCATGGGGTGACTTTCAGAGTTAGTGGATTGGGGCCAATGAGAGACAATACAAGAAAGACAGTAAGACACTTGGACATTAGAGATCATTGAGCTTAGAAAATATCTAAATACAGTAGAATCCCGTTATTACGAAATCCTCGGGGATTTAAGACTGCCGTTATAACAGTTGCTGTTATAACGGTCGATTTTATATGAAGTGTATTAACAATGAGAAACCAACAAATGCAGACAGAAATTGTAATTGTAATTCCCTTTCACGTTAGGCGGCATTGTTTTAAGGGTTCACTAATGTTAGTTTTTGGAATGGTTCACTGAAATATCCATGTGCGTTTCTGTAAACTAATCTTTGACAATAGTCTTGCGAAAATATAAAATCAAACGTACCGTTAGAACGCCCGTGTCAGTAAGTTAGAACGAGAGGTCACTGTACACTCCCGGACAAAAAAAGGAGCCAACCAGTTTTTATAAAGCTTTTGGCAATTACTCTTTTATTCTAACAATTATAGGTGGAATATTCGACAATGTTATATAGCAGTGCATGCAGTGTTTGTGCACAGAGTGCGTTTTAGTATGGGATAGCGTTTTCCCTTGTTTTTCTTCAGACAACAATGTTTTTTTATTCATCTCTGACAGCTTCCCACAGCTGGTCAGTGTTCCCAAATGTTATCCTAACCAGTTTGGCCTCAATATGCGCTCATATGTTATCTATGGTGTTAAGATATTTTATATGATGGAAAATGCTTGACTGTTTTTTATTTTTGCCCAGGAGTGTATTTGCAGATTTAGTTTTCAACTGCCAATTGTTGTAGGCAGTGGTCACTAAATAGATCAGCCAGAACATCTGTTCTATACTAATTTTCTAAGCTTGGATGAGTCTGGCATAAAACCGCAGTAGTGGGGAACCCAGTGGTATAGTATAACCAGTTGCACATGTCAATATGCAAATGAACCGCGGGTCGCGGGTCTCCAAATATGCTTGAGTGGATTTTGTTTCCGCTGATGAATGTCTCGTTCCAGATGGGATGATTCGACTGCGGCTTAGACGATAATTACGGGAGAGAAGAATCTGTGGCAGGAAAAGAAACTGTTCGTCCATGCAAGACAAAGATTCAAGTTGTAGTTAATTTACTGAAAGACTAACGAGAAATATGACAACGTCCAGTCGTTTCCAGGAAAAATGCGTTATTTTTATTTCCGTTGATAAACATCGACGCAGGGCAGGTTCGCAGATCAATCAGGGTATTGAATTCTGTTGTTGAAATCCTAACAAGTTGTTTAAGATCTGTTTCTAGTTACTCTGAAAGACCGACGATGATGATCATAATAGCCCCAATCAGTCCGCATTCTCTTCTTCCTTCCACACCATCACGCACCCTAACGGGTGAGGAGTGGACTCCCAAGACGTTGACCCTCTTGCTGCTGTGCCTGAACTAACTGACTCCCAATTTAAATAGACGGCGTACCCCTAAAAAATACTCGAAGCTGGTTAGTCGAACGCATTCACTTTATTCCCTTACTTCTCTTGTGACCTTGGTCAACCGTTTGACCCATATTCTGGCCCAGAATATGATATCACTCTCATTATCACCTACTACGAGACACCCATATACTATGTACACTCTTTCTTTCTAGTAGTAAACAACACACGACCATATTGTATTTCATAACATGAGGATCAAACTCACTAAGCTGAACGAATCGGTGTGCGTGACTATCTATCACATCATGATAGACGCCTTGGGCTTAGTAATGCACAAGACCAAATGAGATTCAAAGTCACTACAGTAGTATTGGTCCACAACACAAGTAAGCTAACTAGTACTCCACTGCGCGGCATCCAGTTATGTACTGAGCTTTTCTTGGTCTGGCTCAAGGCCGCAAGCGTCGATCGAACTCAGAAAAACAATAATGGTCCGTGATTGTACTTGGCATATCACTCCACCACATTGACACCCAGGTACTTGTCTTGCTTTGCTTAGTCTTTTACACGGTTAGATTTATGGATAGAGCACCCACTGAGGATCGAATTTCAATAAAGGTTATAGTATGGGACCTAACAGAAATGCATTCACGCGACTGACATACTGTGGTGGGTTAATTAGGTAAAGCGTCCCTTAAGATACAAACTCCCACTGGAATGTGGACCCGGTTTCTGTTGCATGCGTCAGCTTAGTGATCATTGCAAGTTTCAAGTCTGGTCGAGACCAGGACTTTATTCCTACAAGTTTCTATGACCACCTCCCTGGCAGGATGCAAGGGATACCACCACCCAAATACCCCCACTCTTCGCTCATAAAGGGAATCGAACACATGACCTTCTGCACGTGAGGCAGACGTGCTAACCATTACACCAGACGATGGGTTAATTAATTCAGGTTAATTATTACGATCTGACTAAACTAATCTCTCATAAACTGTTTTGTAAAGGTTAAACGAAAGGGTAGTTGTTAAGTGACATTTCCTTTCCTGGGCCTGTGTTGCGTTATGATCAATACGCGAGCTTTAAAATTAAGTCTGAATTAGGTTGATCATTTAAATAAGTATACTTTCCGATAAGTCATTTTAGTTTTAATAAAATGGATGGCCGTGTTAAAATCTTCTCACGGTCAGAAAAAAATATACATTTCTCTCCTGATCGCCGGTAGGTCATAAGTGAATATTTGGCGCCGGCTTTGGCCAGAAAGGAATTTGGGAGTTAGAATTTGTCTTAGAGGACGGACACTCAAAAACACATTACTGAAATTGGCGTCAGAAAAGTCCGGCGAAAAATGTAGAAGTCAAAAATACATTGAGGATGTTCAAAGGCGATAGAGAGGTAAATTAGCGGAGGTGGCCAGTGGCCAGTGGGCGCGCTAAAGAATGACACGTTGGAGGCAGGGGACCCGAAATGGGCGAGCTATAGATAGAGGTATCAAAAAAGGAGTGGAACCGATAAGGCGGGGCCAGATCAGCACGCAGGCTTAAAAGGGTGCCATTTTGATTGTCAGGGAGGGCAGTAGACAGTAGGGACATGGATAGGGCGGACGTGGAGGCGTGGCTTCGGCGCGTGTGAAGTTAAGTACCCGTGACCAACATACGCCTAAGTTTATTAGTCACTTTCTCTCTATCCCTTACTCCGGATGCACCATGTAACGCAAGCATGTTTCCCTCCGTCGGGGGACGAAAGAAACTGCGTTTTGAATGTGAATGTATCAGTTCGGCTTACGGCGAGCAACCCAGGCCGTAAACAACAATAAATAAAAGCAACAGAGTGTTTATCTCATCCTTCTTCAGTGTTAGCCCTGCATCTGTAACTATATCTGCATGCTACTAACATGATTACACCTGTTAGTGTGTGGGTATGTTTTCTAACATCAGCTGACACGTGTAAGAAGAAGAATGGATTTAGTGCTGTGGCAAGAACACTGCTTGACCTTTTTCTTGATATGACAAACACCTGGAAAGAAAATATCCCATTGTAAAATGAATTCCAACACAAACATTCCCAGGTTTTTATTTTTGTTAGATGATGTATTGTAGATTATTATTATTTAAGTTTGTATGACTACTTTTTACCTTTATCTTACATTTTAGTTTTAGTTGCTTTTTATCGCAACTTTTGCTCAGACCAGTGAACAAATAGCGTTGATAGGAAAATAAACAATAAACCTCAGGTGGTACTAAAGAAAAGCAACTAATAACATTTCAGTAATCATACAAAATTAAATAATACTGAATTCCAAGAGGTCTGTCATAATATAACAAAAAATGTGTGTGTATTGATATAATTGTAAATGATACAATCAGCTGAAGGATTCTATGTTGAATGTCTCATGAGAGGAAGAATGAATATATTCTCTCTAGATCAAAGTGGAGAATGTATTCCTTTGATAAAACATTGACTGTAAAAAGAAAGAAGAAAACTTACTTAAGTTTGCCGTAATGTGGCTGCAAGTTGTAAGTGATACAAAGCTGTAGTCTTGGACAATTCTCGCGTGTATTCTAACAACAGAATGCGTGAACTGACAAAGATTGAATTGTGTTTGCCCCTTTATAGGAAAAGGTGTGTGAAAGGTCTAAATTGCTGGTGTCTTAGTCTATTGGCTCATTTCGTGTCACATCTTTAAGAGTTAATTGAAATCGCAAAGGATTCGTATCTTTCCAGACAATGTGTCAGCAATGAGTATCATATTACACCATGTATGGCTAGAAAGAATTGTTTTATCTGAATGTACTTGTATACATATAAAAAATGTTTTAAGAATTGTTAAACTTGTGTGTTCCAGCGAAATGTGAGTTGAGACTTGAGAAATTATCTTATTTTTGGAGGTTCACTATTTATCTATTTAGTTATGTATATATATTGCATCTATTGGCATCTCATTATAAAATATTGTCTCGTCAACATTAAAAACACATTATTGCGAAAAGATTACACATTTGACATAACAAACTTACACATCGTTATCAATAATGGAAAACACTTCATTTAGGGAAAGTCAGGTGAATTAATTAAATTAATTAAAAAGAAAAATCTTTTACCAACCCAGCATCGCCATATCACACATCGGCTTGTCATACTTTATACGTAATAGGTTAAATTCTTTTAAATACGAAAGTTGTTTTAGAGCAAAGGTTCCCTGTGAAAAAGAAAGATTCTTTTGTATAAAGGCAAAGAAGCCTTGAAGCAGTTATTTTATTGTTTCCCTTGTTCCGTTACATTTCCGTTGTTTCGATATTTGTTTTGTGTTATTTGTTTTTATTTTGTTATATTTTTTAAAATCCGACCACAGAAACGTGTGTGGAAAAAGCAACGACATGTGAACGTCAACAAACGATCATTTGATCTTCATCAACGGCTGAGATGGATCGGCTAAGTAAATGTATGGAGGGTTCTAATATTGTTGCCGGCGCCCGGAAGATTTGTGGAGGGAAAGAAGCCGGACCTATTGATGAGAATTCGGCCTTCTTGTGGAGGAATGATTTTGTGGCGCGCAGGCTTGAATGCATTATATTTTTTCCATAATACTAGTTTTTAAAAGGTGGGTTGAAATTGACACCATTTAGATAGGATCAGTGGCAAGAAAAGGAATTAGCAACGAGAGACAGACGAAAAGACAATCTTGAAAGAGACGAACATTTCTATTCATTTATTTACAGGTTGAACTTTTGTTTTCTTGCGTGTATGCATATGTAAAAGTCCAGTGTCTGTGAGTATGTGTGTAAATATGTAAGAGTCCTTTGTTCGGGTATATTTGTTTCGTGTATGGAAGGGTTCACAGTATATTAATAAAATGCGTATGTAAAACGGGATTTGCTTACTTTGTTCTGGATTGTTTTAACACTCCTTCCACCCGGGATATGCATGAGAACCGGGTGGGCGGGCTGTGTAACGCGTCTTTACATTTCGGCAACTGGTGAAAGAAGAGGAGGATTCAAAGGTAGCGCATGTCACGTGCTTACTTGCTGGTCCCTGATTGGCTGTTTACGTGAGGGCGCGAAGGTTGTGTGGAACTAGGGAAGTAACCTTTAATCACGGGGGACAACTCCGATTCGACTCGTCACAAAAGTACCTGCAACGTCACACGAACTCACTACAGTGTGAACAATATATGATAACATCTTGGTAACCTTGCTTCAAGGTGAAGTATAGTTTATATCAGTATTGCCAATCCAGTTATATATTAGAAACTGTCAGCCAAAACTGTCAAAATAGGTTTCTTCAGTTTTCAAGTTGGTCCGGCTGGCAGGCTGGTTGGTGTACAGGTCACACCAATGGAGCTAGAGGGCTGAAAAGTTCAACATTTACTATTTATTATGTTTAGAAAAAAGGTTTTTTGTTTTGTGTGTTACACCCCCCCCCCCCCCCCCCCACAAAAACCCAGGTTTTAGTACGGGGTTCAGTTTACAATGTAGGTTTATGATACATTGATTCCTTGTTTGTGCCTGCTGACTTTTTGAAAATTCGGACTGTTTTTAGTGATCTAACAAAAGGTGAGAGAAGTAACATATTCATTGATCACCACGTTTTTAAATTGTTCTCCCCCAACACGGTATGCTGCCAAAAGATGTTGCTAACATGACGGTTTCTTCTGAGTGACTTTAAAAAAATGTTTTTCGAATCTTGGAGCCAATCTAAATATTTCCTTTTTTGATTTATCGAATTTGAAAGTGAATTTCCACATTCGAAAAATTTAAAAACATCTCTAGATTGGCAAAACTGGTTTATATGAACTGGAAAAAAATTTAGGAAAATTAATTAATATTCGTGACGGACACTTAAAGCATTTCATTCAGTTATATTTGTGTGTTTCTTTTTCGGTTCAGCAGTTTTAATTAAAATAGGATATTGTTTCGAAGATTTGAAATGAGAAAAATGCAAGGGACGCTCCATGATTTAAAAGCATTTCTGTATTAACATTTTTAACTGAGACCAAAGTCGACAGTTCTATGAATGCCATAAAGTTGGTTCGTTCAGACCAAATTTGAATTGGTTCATAGCGTTTATAAGAAAGGAAGG
>VCCN01002456.1:1753112-1763584 GCA_006491835.1 Architeuthis dux
TCTATCTCTTAGTTATTCCTAGCATTGTTCTTTCCATGGCTCCCCATGCTATTCTAAGTTGGTTTTCAACTCCTTTTGTTAATCCATGTTTCGCATCTGTAAGTCATGGCTGGTGTTATGCAACCGCTGTATACGTTACGCTTTAAGCACGTTGGTGAGGTGCTCTTCAGAATGTCTCTATTCATATATCGTTATGCGTCGTTTTATTTCGCTGTCATGGTTGCATAGTTGATACAAGTATATTTATTGAATTATGTAAGATGTAAATTTAGACATGTTAGGTTTAAAACATCTGTTAAAATGTATTTATATATAAGTTTATTGATGATAACATTTTGTATTTAAGAAAACAGAATGTTAAAAACGGCTGCATGTTTTTTTTTTCTGTGGAATTATATAGGAACATTGCCGCCAGAAAGATTTCTACTCTGTGTACTTTGAATGCAACGAATAGAAAAGATTTTTCACCAAAAATATCTTCAGGGAGAAAAATGAAGAAATATGTCTGGTTAGTCACTCAATAGAAACCGTCGTGTGACTAAGGTCTTTTGGCAGCATGTAGTGTTTGGGTGATCAATTAAATAAATTGGACAATGAGATGGTTAGTCACTCAGTAGAGACCGTCGTGTGACTAAGGTCTTTTGGCAGAATGTAGTGTTCGGGGTAATGAATTAAAAAAATGGATAAATGATGGTTAATCACTCAATAGAAACCGTCGTGTGACTAAGGTCTTTTGGGAGCATGTAGTGTTTGGAGTGATCAATTGGAAAATGAGATGGTTAGTCACTCAGTAGAGACAGTCGTGTGACTAAGGTATATTGGGAGCATGTAGTGTTAGGGGTAATCAATTAAAACAATTGGAAAATGAGATAATCAAAAGAATAAGTTGCCTCTCTCGCATTTTGTAGGGCAGCGATCACTAAAAAATGTCTGAATCTTTAAAAGGCAAGCTTGAATGCAGCCAGACACAAACTAAGGGGCCGATTTAGCATAGACTTACATTGTAAATTGAACCCGCCCAATTCAAATCTATTTGTGAGGAAGGGAGTTAAGAAAACAAAAATAAAACGTTTTTCGCTACATAATAAGGAATGAATGTTTAAATTTTCATCCATCTAGCTCTGTTGGTGAGGCCTGTACGCGTCGTCTATTCATAGCCAGTAAGCCATCAGTCAGCCAACCAGACCAACTTAAAAACTGAAGAAATGTGTTGACAGTTTTGGAGACAGTTCTGGTTGACTGTTTCTAATTTTTGTCTCACATACACTTATTTGTGTATTTATTCTGTTGGTACACACACTCATGCACAGTCTATACATACATAAATACACACACACACACATATATATATATATATGTGTGTTTATATGTGTATATGCATGCGTGTATGTGTGTGTGTGTGTGCATACGTATGTGTGTGTGTATATATATGTGTTGATTTTTGTCATAATACACTCGTAGGACGAAAATTATTTCTAAAATAAAATTATACTCTGGAATTTGATGCAAAAATAAATTTGGTGTAAGTTATTGAATATGTTTAATTTTTTTTTTGGTCTACATAAAATGTCTCAATATCTTCAAAGTTTGCAATTTTTACAGCTTCTTAAAATTACTGCATATAAATAAATATTTAATTTTAACGTGTTTTATTATTTTCGGTGATTCAGTATGTAATTCAATTCATTCCGTTCAAATTCTACACCACACTTTCTCACACTGCTAATTCTCACATTTAACACTTGCATCCCGGCATCTGCGTCCTGATAGATCCCAAGCAGACATTCCACATTTAGAAGCAATCTCGCTGGTTATGTTATTTTGTTTAACGGCACATCGACCCTTCGTGGGTCATTTAGTACCGGATTCAGTAGGGGAGGGGGAGACCCCGTGCCTTGAGGGGGGAGAATCACAAATCCGTGTCATTGAGACAAATGCCACGAGGACCGGTATAAAAGGGGTGGAGGTCCCAAAATCTTCTCAGGATGAATCCTGAGCATGCTAATGGTGATCGCCTCCCAACCAGCTGGCCAAGATATCCTGTGTAACTACTACCATGACGATACCCGAGAAAGCCACAAGGACCACCGAAGTGCCTAGGTTCTCTGTACTTCGAGGCCATGGCGGTTTCGAAGCACATACACTACACTTTGATCCTAGCCACAGCCAATATATCCTGCGCAACCTCTCCCAGGACGATACCCGAGCATGCCACAAGGACCCCCGAAGGCCCGTGGTTCTCTGAACTTCGAGGCCATGGCGGTTTCGAAGAACAGATACTAAACTTTGATCTTAGCCAAAAGGCCGCGAAGCGACCAGCAATCTTGCTAGAGAACGAACATTGAATAAGGTTTTCGTTTCTAATGTTTGCAACTGGAGATATCAGTTGGGGAAACGAAGGGAAAAGTTGACCCAAACCATCGATCACTGACCGAATTGAGATGGAAGAAACATGTCTGGTTAGTCACTCAATAGAAACAGTCGCGTGACTAACGTCTTTTGGCAGCGTGCCGTGTTGGGCGTGATTAATTAAAGAATTGAAAAGAAAAGGGGTAATCAATGAATCAGTTACCTCTCTTACCTTTCGTTAGACAGTACTCACTAAAAAATGCTACGGGACACAAAATTTAGCATAAAGTAACATTGCAAATTGAACCCAAAAAATAAAAATGTATTCTGAGAGGTAATGCTCAAAGAACAAAGAAATGTTTTTCTAGACATAATAACGATAAATGTTAAAATTTGCAGCCCTCTAACTCCATTGGCCCAGCCTGTACACGCGATATATACATAGCCAGCCAAGCAGACAGACTAACTTAAAAAGCCGAAGAAAGAAACCGAACAGAATAAAGCCCAGGGGCGTAGCTGGAGAGGGGCCCGATGCGGCTTGGTTCCATGAGAACCACCTTCAACATTTAGTGAGATTTGTTATTGTATAATGTTAGTAAAATACTATTCATAGAGCGTTTGGGGCCCCCTTCTTTGGGGGCGCGAGGGGCGATTTAAAATCGCTCAGCTACGTGCCTGATCAATGATCTGGTATTAGGAAATACTCTCTAGAAATACTCTCTAGATTTTAAACAGTTTATTTCCCTACAGAAAGACAGCTGTTATTACGTGGCTCCGGTTCAATCAATCTCATATTTTACGTCACTCCAACGACGACGATAGGTCCACTACTACTACTTCTCTTATTATAATCGTCATCACTGCGTTTGCTGTTTCTTATTTTTCTGTCTGGGATAAATACAGGAAATTGTGTTTTCTCTTTGAAATATATAAGGACAAGTCTGGTTAGTCACTCAATAGAGACCGTTACGTTACCAACGTCTTTTTGCAGCATGCCGTGTTAGGGGTGATCAATTAAAAAATTGGAAAACGGGCTGATCAATGGATGAGTTAGTTCTCTCGCCTTTTGTTGGGCGGTGTTTTTCAAAAAACAAGCGATCATTTTAGCATAGCATTTTAGCATAAACTTACATTGCAAATTGAACTCCCACTAAACACCTAAACAGGGGGATTTTCAAAAAACAAAGAAAAAACTATTTAGGGGGTATTTTCAAAAAAAGAAAAGAAAGCGTGTTTCTAAACAGAATAAGGAGCCAGCTAGCCAGTCAGACCAGTTAAAAAACTGAAGAAACCTATGTTTACAGTTTTGGTGACAGTTTTGGTTGACGGTTTCTAATATTAATATATTACACAATATCATCGAATTATATAATTTTCCTAATTTAAAATCATACTGAGGACAATTGTTATATATCCTAATTTCATGGAAGGTTTAATTAACCTTATTTTCTTTCCGTTCTGATTTTCTATATGATTAAAGATTATCAGCGATCCTGGTAATCTTTTGATCCTAATCATTGTTGAGTGTGGTCGGAGCAAATCGGCTAACGTTAGGCAACATCGCGTGGGCAGAAAAGTGATGAGAGATTTTCGGTCAATGGTCCTCGATCAATTCTACTGCAGATAACACCGTGTAACGTGATTCTTGTTCATGGGTAAAGATAAAGCGTCCGTCTCTTAAGAGAAAACCCCCGGGTGAAGTATGGAGGCCGAAGTTCGGGTTTCTGCTGTATGCGTCAGCTTAGTCATACTTGCAAATCGAGACCAGGACTTTTTTTATTCCTACAAGTTTTTATGACCCACCCCTCTCATTGACAGGATGCAATTACACCGAAGGGATACCGCCACCATAATCACATAACAATTATATGCTGAATGCGCAGGGATATTTGTCCTAATGAAGAGTTTTTCTCACTTCGCTTTGTTCCTGGGTAGTGAGTGTTATTTTCTAATTGCTTATGTGTAAAAAGTATAGAAAATGGCTAATAATAAAAATAATTTCAAACTGTGCTTTTGTGGCTAGGATAGTGATATTTGCAAGTCGAGACCAGGACTTTTTTATTCCTACAAGTTTGTATGACCCCCCCACCCCCTTGGCAGGATGCAATTCCACCGAAAGGATACATCCACCCTCAATCACATAGCTTAGAGTGTATTCAATTAGATGCTGAGTGCGCAGTGACATTTGTCCTAATGAAGACTTTTCCTCACTTCGCTTTGTTCCTGGGTAGTGAGTGTTTTTTTCTAATTGCTTATGTGTAAAAGGTATAGAAAATGGCTATTATCCCCCCTCAAACTGTGCTTTTGTGGCCAGGATAGTGATATACATAGTGATATGTAATCGTTTTTTCTTAATCTATGTGATTAAAAATGTGCAAATCTTGCCCAATTGAAAATAAATAGATTTAAAATTATCACTGTCCTGGTCGCAAAAGCAAAGTTTCAAGGTAATAATAGCCATTTTATATACGTTTTGGACATAATCAATCAAAAATAACACTAACTACCCAGGAACCTAAAATCGCGTTGCACGGTGTTATCAGTCCTACGTATCGGTTGCCGTCGATGGCATGACCAGATGAGGACAGCAAGAGAGACACTAATCCATGGACTCAATAAAAGCCGAGAATTTAATCCGTCTTGATCGGATTGTGTTTCAAGCAGTGGCTTTGAACTTGTCAAGTTTTCACCGTGGAAAGGTCTTGCGTGATGATGGACATTACAGTTATCGATAGTGGTGGCTTTTATAATGTCGTATCGGTGGTCTTCTGGTCAAGTCACGCTGAAAGCACTGTTCCCAGCATATCATTGAAGTTAAGCAGCGCCGAGACTTCCCAGTACTTAGATGTACGGCCACCTAGGATCAGCAACCTGAAGCAAGAACGTAGTAAATATATATATAGGATTCACTAATCCGAGGAACTCTTCAAGGTAGGCTTATCGGAGAGTCGGATTAGATACGAGTAAACTCAAAAGGACAAGGTCAGGTGACGATGGTCGGAAGGTTTGGCTCTAGTCCTTTTGTTGGGTAGTGGGGTGAAGATCCGTTGGGTCCAGGAAAGAAAGACTCGAAAGTTGTTTGTAAAATATGTGAACATCTTTTTTATTTCTTAAGTTACATTTTTGTCGGCCGGTGGATGAAGAGTGGAAGAGAGATAAGGGTGCCGACAGACCGTTCCCAATAGGGACACCGGCCTCGTGCCTTCCAGCCTGGCTTAGGCGATCTGCCTCTTTGGCTGAGTCCTCTGAGGTCTCTCCGTCTTCTGAGCTTTATGGGGTTTCGAACGCCTACGCTGGTGTCATTTCCGGTTTCCACATCCTGTTTCTTGGACACCTACGCATTTCCTAAGGTGACCGGGTCACTTCCACTTCCGCACAGGTGTTGGCCTGGAAATGACCTTCTCGCGGTAGTATATCATAACACTAAATTTCAAGAACGGGATTCAGTTAACTATCTAACTGCGGACATACTGTTCTGGTTAATATACAGCTTTGCTACTTTATTTCCTGGTTCGATACTACAGGTAATACATTATAACATTTAGTTAGAAAGAAACTCGGAAATAAATATACTTGAACTATACTTGAAATAGGCTTTATTTTGACATCAGTTAATTGCGTCATTAAGCCAGCTTCAGTGTATTCGGGCTGAGTCTAAACTAATAAGATACATGGTAATTAAATTTGGTATCTCCGATATCAGAATTAAGATTATTTTTTCAAATATTGATATTCTTGGATGCAACCATCTTTTCACTTAGGCTGTTCCATGTGTGTGCTACTCTTGCCGAGAAGAACTGTTTTCTAGCACTATCTATCTGTAGTAAAACCAGAGGACACAGAAATAAACTACGCATGTGTCCTCTGGTTTTACTGCAGATAGATGAAGTCAGCATTTTCTTATCAGGCCATTTTGAGCAATGAATGTCAGTATCCATTATGTATGTTGTTCCGGATTCTATAGACTTCTAGTAGGCCAGCATGTTTTCTTTTGTATTCAAGGGTTACTAGAGTTGCTAGATTAAGTTGTTTTCAGTGTAAGATATATCCCCCGGCCTAGGAATGGGATTGGTGGCTCTACTCTGAACTCTCTCTATGGCATATGGGTTGTACTTCAGATAAGGAGACCATATGTAAGAAGTCAGCATTATCTAAACTACTGAAAGTGAGAATTCCTTGGGAAAGTTGCAAGTATCCTTTTTCTCTCCTTTTCGTGAGGGATTAATGTAATTTACCTAGTAGTACAGAAGGTAACCGGAAAACTTGTATACTTTGTAAAAGAAAAGAATGACATTTCTAAAATACTTAGTACATACCATAAGGTTTATGTTCAGATGTGGCGAGAAGTCAGATTCGACCTCGGTGGACCGTGAGAAGTCAAATCCAAGATAGTCGCCAGTTCACCAGGTCTAATGTTCAAATGTGTTTAACCTTTTAACCAAACTGCAACAAAACATTTAAGGTGACATGTCCAACTAAGTTGAGGATGCCAATTCATTTGTTGATAACTTTTGAGATCGCTAGACTTACCTCCACACCTGAGAATACACTTTATGGTATGTACTAAGTATATTAGAAATGCCATGTATTTTTCATATCCGTTGTGCTATATCTATTTATCTCTGAATTCTTAGGAAAGTGTGTTCTCACTATTACGCTACTATTCTTTCGGGCTGAAAATAAACCTTATGACATGTACTAAGTATATTACAAATGACATGCTTTATTTCATAAAATGCACAGTGTGCGTCTGTATATGAGAGATTATCCGCTGTGCTAAATCTATTTCTATCTGAATGTTTAAGAAACTGTGTTCTCACTATTGCGCTACTACTTTAGGGCTAGTTTTCTCATCTTTGGTAAACATATCATTCGGTTTGTATTCCGCAAATGTTGGACGGAAAACTTAATTTGATCCCTGGGAGTACAGTATCGCTCATAAGTAAGTACACCCCTACCAGTTTTTAATAGAAAGTTAAGTGTGTAACTTTCTATTAAAAAATGGTAGGGGTGTACTTATTTATGGGCGATCCTGCAGATAGATAATCAGCCAGTTAGAATCACTTAAAAACTTAAGAAACCTATGTTTTGGTTGACGGTTTCTAATATACACCGACACAATGGAGAAACAGGGGAGGGGGCACCATGAAGATAAATAGACAGTAACTAGTTTTAAAATATCTTTAAAGGGAATTCTCTGTTCTTTCCATTTGGCTTTAAATCGATAAATACTGATAACGTCCAACTTAGCATTTCAAAACAATACCAACGCAGTACGGCCTTAAAGTAATTGAAAACTGAAGAAGAGTCAGTCCGAAGAAGCTATCGGTCGAGATCTTTAATTAAAATAACTCGTGAAATAATGATAATGCCTCAATTTAGCATTTCAAAACAATACTTATCAAGAAAACGAAGAAGAGTGAGACCAAAGAAGATATCGGCCGAATTTAGAGATTAAAATGAAAAGAAGACTTTTAATTAAAATAACTCTTGAACTAATGATAATGCCTTAATTTAGCATTTCATGGCGATACTTATCAACTCAGTACGGACTTGGAGTAATTGGAAAATGAAGAAGAGTCAGACCAAAGAAGATATCGGCCGAATTTAGAGATTAGAATGACTCATTTGTGATTTCAGCTAAATCTGGACTGTAGCGGGGAAATGACAGAACTGGTTATGCGATGTTTTGCGAAAGACTCCGCAACTGACTTAGAGAATGACTCACCCGGTAATTCTGAATGCAGTGCGGTACGGTACGTGCTTACTATTCATATAAAGGTTTTTACATTTCTGAATCAGACTATTAGTAGCATCATATCAATGAGACATTAGTTTCTCAGTTTAAAAAATAGTACCAACATTAGTTCGGGGGCCAGCAGGGCCTACTGTGCACCAACCGCCGCCGTGATTGTATATTTAGGGTACCAACATGTTCCTTGGGATGTCCTCTTTCAGAGAAAAGATGTTCCCAAGAATAAATTTGGGAAGGACTGGGTACTTTGAAAAGGTTTACAGACATGAGGAATTCAGAAATCCACTTTATTTTACCATAACATAATTAATTTATAGGTATTTCACTATTTTACAAGGAAAATTCAAGTATACTTTACAAGCAACTTTCTTTTCTTGGGAACATCTTTTTTCTGAGAGAGGACATCCTAAGGAATATTTTGTTGCCCTAAATGTAGGAACATGGGGGTGGGGGTACCCGGTAGCCCCCGCTGGCCCCCGTTGTCCCCCGGACTACATGATGCAGGTTTCTTCAACTGCTGTTCTTTTGGCTAACAACTCTGGGTAGCACAGATTAACCTTGGTCTAACACAAGCTTATTCATTGGCGTCTCATTTCTGACTGAGTAAGCCACAGGAGAGTGTATGTTTAAACATGCGTAGTAAGGTCTCATCTGATGGTTCGCCGAGTCTCATCAATGCCGCGGAACCGGTTCTCTATATATTCAAAATGGCTGAATACTTTTAGGACAGACCTCCTAAATATTCACGTAACTTGCGTTTTTAGATTAAATGCATGTAAGATTATTTTAGACTTTCAGCAGAGAGCTACATCCCAAAGTTTTAATACACTGAACACGAATAACCTCAGGCACTTGTCAGAAAAGTTTTAAGATTTAAAAGGATATTTGATTTGGAAAAATTCGTTTAGCTTTATTTGTACGTGTCCGTTTTCTATAATCCTGCTCTTGTTTTTACCGAACGTCTTTTTGACAGTTTGTACTTACCAATGACTTCTTTTGTCGCTTTGTGTTCTGTCTTGTTTGTTTGTCTATCAATTACTTTTCTATATATACATATATATACGTTGCCATCAGAATGAATAACTTTGTACGTCATCACATTAAAAGTCAGAATGGAACGTTTCTCCCCGACTTTTGCCTTTTAAGTCTGACATTTACAGCCGAAAACTGAAATTGAAAATAATTTTCCCTAACTCGACATCTGCGCTGACGCAAGGCGTCAGAAGGACATTAAAGGAGAATTTGGTGTCGTCCAATACATTTCTACATTATTTTCAACATTTCTCATTTCATTTCATCTTCACTTCCCTGCTTCCTTCATTCCTTCGTTCTTTCGTTCCTTTCTTTCTTTCTTTTTGAAACCATCAGTCTCTTTCTTTCTCTTTCCCCTCGCCTTTACATTTTAATTTCCTTCCTTCGTATGTTTCTTTGTGAAACTATCCTTCTCCTTCGTTCCCCTTCCCTCTCACGCCATTCGCTCCATCCTTTCTTTCTTTTTGAAACCATCACTCTCTTTCTTTCTCTTTCCCCTCGCCTTTCCCTGTTAATTTCCTTCTCCTTCCTTCCTCTTCCCTCTCACTTTATTTCCTTCGTTTTTTTAAAAACCATCCATCTTCTTCTTTTCCCCCCTATCACCTCTCTTCTCTCTTTATGTCTTTAATTTCTTTCTCCTTGAAATCATATCTGTCTTTCTCTTTCTTTCTCTGTTTGTATGTTTCATTTTGAAAACTTTTCTCTTTTTCTCTAGCTTCTTCCTTTTCTTTCTCCAGGGTTAAAATAATCTCTTTGTACCATTCTTTCTTTCGCTCTCTCTCTCTTTCTTTCTTTCTTTCGTTCCTTTCTCCTGGGTTAAACTATTCTCTTTGTACCATTCTATCTTTCTGTCTCTCTTTCTTACTCTCTTTCTTTCTTTCTTTCGTTCTTTCTTTCCTTGTTTTCCTTTCTTTCCTTTCACCTGGGTTAAAATATTCTTGTTGTACCATGCTTTCTTTCTTCCGTTCTTTCCTTCTTTTTCCTTTCTCTTCTTTCTCCTGGGTTAAACTATTCTCTGTGTACCAGTCTTTCTTTCTTTCTTTCTAATATTTTCTTTCAGTTTATACTTTCCTTCTCTATTCCTTTCTAATCTGTCTTTCACGTTGTTTATTTTATGATTGTTTATCTTCCTTTCAAGAAGTATGTTTACCTTTTATTAGTTGTGTTCTGTAATAACCAATGTCCTTCTTGTGGAATGTTAGATCTCCGGGGCCTAATCTAGTGGACATAAGCACTTTTAAAAGCTCGTCTGGTTCATTGGAAATTGGAATTTCAACACTTGGGTCAATGTCGTTCGATATAAGTTGTTTAATATTTTTGAACCAATGCCCGTGAA
>VCCN01002456.1:2249148-2263124 GCA_006491835.1 Architeuthis dux
TTTAACTGAGGGATCTACAGCAGTAGAATCCGTGCTACCACCCAAAACCTGTTTACATTTAATGTTCATATTCTAATCTATAAAACTAGGGGTTGGGGGGGGGGATTTTAAAATCCATCTATTGTAACAAATTGAGTTTACTTTAAGATGGACGAAAACGCTCCCCGTACTGTAACTATCTTCAATTACTGTCTTAGACAATAACTTCTTGGCCATTTTTCATTTAATAAATTATACCGAAAACTTCTTCTTCCTCCGCAAGTTTGAGTTGCATACGTACAGGGATGGAAGGGGTCTGGCGTATACCTATTTCCAGGTTGTTTTGTATGTTCAATGTCTACATATGGAGACGTTACCGGTTACCTTGTTCCCAAAACCAAGCCTCGCCGTATACCTCGTTCTCAAACCCATTTGCATCACTGCATGCGTATCAAACACGAACAATTAAGGACTGTCAGAATGTTGAAAATGGCCTAAACAGCCGTAACATGTACATCAGAAGGCATACACAAGGCTAAACTACGTTCATAAAAATGTTAGTTTTAAGGTTTTTAAAAAAACTTCTGATTGAGAATTAATATTTTATAACGTCTAAAAGACTGAAATTGGAAATATTTTTCGTTTTCATAGTTTATTGGAAAATTGTTATGGAATTTTTCTACGGAAACTTGTAGAACTTTAAAGGTATTAGAAGGGAGGAATTGTTGTCGACAACTGGTTCGAGACTTATTGTGGCCGTTCTCTGGTGTACTTAACTACTCACACTAGGATATTTACAATTTCCTACTTTTTAAAATATTTATTTACCTTTTGTCTTTCTGTTCACACGATATCTCCAAAGTACTCGATGAAATGTTGTAGATGGGTGGGCAATAGAGTAAGGAAGAAGTGATTAGATTTGGGGGCGGATCCAGTAATTCTTTTTTGATTGAGATATCTTTTTTTTTTTTTTTTTTTTTTTTTTTTTTTTCTTTTTTTTTAAAAAGAAAATGTCATACATTCATGTATACGCTCATGACTGTCCACACGATATCTCCAAAAGTTCTCAATGAATTTCAAAGATTTGTGGAAGGGTGGACAATATACTACGGAAGAAGAGATTACATTTTGGAGCGGATCCATGCACAATTACATCCCCCACCGTCGTAGTTATCTGTTCATAACACATCGCCAAAAGTTCATTTCTGTCCACACGATATAACCAAAGGTTCTGACTGAATTTCAATGAAATTGTGTGGAAGGATGGGCTACAGAAGAAGCGATTAAATCTTGGGGTGGATCCATGCACAATTATTTTCCCTGCGGGGCTGGATTAAGACCACAATGGGCCCTACACCACCCATAGTTTTGTGGCCCACCATATTAAAATTATGAGATCTGAACAGTAAGTTTATATGGAAACCTAATAAAAATAGTTCATTGATAGGGAAATGTGTCCCTCCTTCTAAACTAGAGAATGGAATATTCTGGTGATTCAACCATTGGCGATTTCTTTTCGAAATCTTTCTAAGGGGAAAAAAACAAAACATTCTCCATAGAAACCAGTTTCTAAAACAGATTTATTTTTACGTATATGGTCTTCTGTTACAGAAGACCATATACGTAAAAATAAATCTCTTGTTTTTAGAAACTGAGAATGTTTTTTGTTTTAAATGCAACTGGCCCAAGATTAAAACCAAGCTAAATTCAGCACCACGTGGAATTGTCCACTGACAATGATTGCTGAATTTAGCACGTAAAAAGTAACTATCACCTATTTAATATTATTACTACGGCGGATAATGAGATATCCAAAAATAAAACTAATGAAATAATTCTGCGGAAAATCTTTCCGTTCCACAGAAGCCAGTTTCTAAAGTTTGGTCTTCCGTATCAGAAATCGCCAATGGTTGAAATCACTGAAAATGATCCGTTCTCCTGTCTCGAACGATGGCCGAAAATTTATATTGAAACCTGAACATGAGATATGTACACATATTTAAAATAAAGACTTTTGTCGGGACTTATTGCGAGAAAACCGTTCAATGATGCTTTCAAACGTCACTGAGGCGGTGATTTTAAATTGATATAATAACTAAAGTATTCAATCGTTTCTGAGCCATTCTTGAACCACATCATAGAAAATACGCTGTACAATATAAACAAAACGTAAAATGTTTAGGAAATCGTAGATTATATATTTATAATAGCGACTACCACGGATTTTGGACAATGTCAATAAAAACGTCTGAAACTTGTGTAATCTATTAATTTTATCGTAATAATCTTTTGGGTGGTCCTTAATATGAAAGATTGTATAAAATTATCAACTAAAAATATTTATGTAGACAAGATAAACCCGGAGATAATCGTGGTTGAAAACTTGTTTTGACTCGCGAAACTATGAGAATTAAATAATTCCAATTCACTGTACTGTAGTTTTATGAAATGTATGGTTGTCGTTTATTAACTTGAAATAGGCTTTTTAAAAATTTATTTATTTTTAGTAGTTGGGCTGGGTTTAAACTAATAAGAAAAATGGTAGTTAAATTTGGTATGTCCAATATCAGAAAGATTATTTTTTACAAATATCGATATTCTCGGATGTGACCGTCTTTTCACTTAGGCTGTTCCATGCGTTTGCTACTCTTGCCAAGAGTGGCGGTCTGAATTTGTAGTTTATGGCTATGTCCTCTGGTTTTACTGCAAATAGATGAAGTCAGCATTTTCTTATCAGGGCATTTTGAGCAATAAGTGTCAGTATCCACTCTATGTATGTTGTTCCGGATTCTATAGACTTCTAGTAAGTCAGCACGTCTTCAATATGGCAAAACCAGTCTGAATTAAGTACAATATACTATACTTGAATATATACTTGAAATAGGCTTTTTGACAGTTAATTGGGTCATTAAGCCAGCTTCAGTGTATTTGGGCTGGGATTAAACTAATAAGCAAAATGGTAGTTAAATTTGGTATGTCCTATATCCGAACAAAGATTTTAAAATATATTGATGTTCTCGGATGTGAAAAAAACAATCATAAATAAAATAATTACTTAATACCCCCCCCCTAGGAAAAGTGATAAAGTTCTATATTGCTTTTTATGTGTGGACCCCCTCAGTGTATTGGGCCCTACGCCGTGGCGTATAGGCTAATAATCCGTCCCTGTTCCCCCTGACAATGGCGTTGGAGGTATTTGCTTTCTGGTTTTAGCAAGTATTGAAAAACTAACACTCCCCTTTGAAATGTTTCCTTCCCTAATAATAAGCAAGCCTGAAATAGAAACAATTATAACTTAATAAGTAAGCCTGGTCAAGTAGGTATCTATAAAGGTACAACGTGTCACAGCTGATAGATATGAAATATACAAGCTTGAAAATCACATGAATGCTACGGAAGACTTTTTTCTTTCTTTTCTATCCGTCGCTATATCATCAGCCTTTTAACGTGGACCCTCCACAAGACCTCTCGATCGTAGGGGTCGCGTCACTAATATCGCCGGAACCTGTCTAGGTCGTCACGCAATCTTATTTCCTTCGCATGTGATCTTTTAGGGATCGACGTTTTGAGTCGTGATGTTCAGCGGTTGTCTGACATTCTTGCAACATGGCCTGCATATTGCCATTTGAGTTTTTTAATGGATGATATGATATCTCTGACTCTTGTTGTTTTTTTTCTCGACCACAACAGACATCGGTGGCATCATCAGAAGCGACCCGGCGTGCCCACCCTGGAGCATTTCAGACCTGTTTGTTGCATCGACTTTGATAAATGACGCCCATTCTGGCTTGCATGGACGCGTTTGACTCGAAAGATGTGGGTAAGGCGTTCTGCCTGCTTCATGATCTCTTATCTCTCGGCGTAAATGTCGCTGCGACCCAGAAGATTCACTTCGCGAGGCCAATGGGCGTGTGCTGACGTACGACTTATGAAGAAAATGATAGGTGACAGTGAGCCAATGATCACCTTTTTATTAAATCATTTTACTTGCCACGTAAATATAACGGATAGCGCTAGTCATTGGAAGACATTTAAGAATATCTGTAACTAGAGATTTTGGAACTGCAGATTGGCATTGTGCTAAATTCATTTGTAACCGACGAAAACATTTGGAGTTTGGCTGGAAGAGAAAAGATTCCTCTCCTGAAAAGTGCAGCATACAAGGTCGCTCTTCGGATCCACCTTTTCGAATCACTGTTTTCGACAACGAATATCATAAAATCAAAATACAGATCTCGTCTTGACGATGAGCATCTTGATGTTTGTCTACGAACAGCAATATCATCTGACTCTCCTAACTATGGAGGCATTGGTCAATGAAGTTCAGTGCTAAAAATCACATTGACTGTGAGATTTTCTTTAAAGTTTTATATAGGAAACAAATGTTTTCTTACGGTATGATTATTTTACGTTAGGAATTGTTTTTTTGTTCGTGTTATGTTCATTATCAAGTCCAACTATAAATTTGCCTGGAGATTACCAAAGACATTTGCATGAGAATAAAAACATCAAAATTATTTAGACTTGTTTAGCATTACTGTTTTTTTTTTATCAGTACCGTAACGAGCGGGGTGCAAAACCTTTTGCCAAAAAATGTTTTATAATCTCAGACTGCTACAATGCAAAGAATTTAGGACCTAAGATGTTAGGAAATTTGGAGTTTGGCTGTAAGAGAAAAGATTCCTCTCCTGAAAAGTGCAGCATACAAGATAAAACCGCTTTTCGGATCCACCTTTGCGAATCATTGTTTTTTGACTATGAATATCATAAAATCAAAATACAGATCTTATCGCGGAGCATCTTGATTATTGTTTACAAACAGCAATGTCATTCTACTCTCCTAACTATGAGGCATTGGTCAATAAAGTTCAGTGCTAAAAATCACACTGACTGAGATTTTCAGGAAGTTTTGTTGCATAGGAATATAAATTTAAATGTTTTATTACTGTGTGATTATTTTATGGAGGTATTCATTTTTATCCTGTTATGTTCATTATCGTCCAACTATAAATCTGCCTGCCGATTACCAAAGACATTTGTTTAAGAATAAAAAATTAAAAAATCATAATTATTTAGACTTGTTTGGCATTACTTTTTTTTATCAGGACCGTAACGAGCGGGGGGCGGGGGGCAAGACATTTTGCCAAAAAATATATTTCATAATCTCAGACTGCTACAATGCAAGTAATTTGGGTCCTGAGATGCTAGGCAATTCGAAATTTCGAAACTCCCATTTGGTTTTGTTGTCTCTTGACCCTCCAACATTTATCCCTTGCGTGGCCCTGTTTATGCATTTATTTCACCTGGGGATTTCTCTTGTTTTGGGTTTATTAGTTTTGCTTTTAGTTTATTTGAATTAGTTTTGTTTTGTGTATTATGCTCATTATTTTACATAGGTACTACGTGTTATATCACCCATTATGTTCATTATCAAGTCAAACTATAAACTTTCCTTGATAATAATATAAACAATTTCTAAAAACTTGCTGTTTCGCAGTAATTTGTTTTGTGCATTATCTTAAATAGGAATTACATAGTATTGTGTATGATATTTATTATTAAGCCTTAATATAAATTTGACTTGAAAAGTAAATGGCGCCCGTCGCACTACTGGTAGTCGTGAAAGTGCTGCTTGACACAAAGGTGGTAGCTGAATGTCGCTATTACATAGACATGACTTCTAGCAACAGCTGCTAGGATTGATTTAGCGGGAATTAGATGGGGTGGTAGTGGTCAATAAGTGCTGGTAACAAGGTTGGCGCTCCGAATATATCCTTTAGCACCCGCTGGAAATATACCCCACCCCCACGAAAAGTGGGAGCGGACGCCCATGCTTGATCTAGTGATCTTTTACAGCCTAGAAAGATACTATACCGGGATTTGGTGTAGGAGGGGACTTCGGATCCGTCCGCTTCACTATGTTAAAGCTTTTGGTGATTAGCAAAACTATATAATTTTAAAATCTTCAGAGCATGGAGATTCCGAAAATCAATGTTGGCATTTGCACACTTGCATGGCCGCCATTTTGGATTTTCAAAATGGCCACCATAAAATACATATTTTGCACTATTAGTCAAGTTCACTGTATTTTTGTTAAAGGTTTTTGTCTATTAGCAAAACTATACATTTTCGGAATCTTCATAGCATGTGGAATCAAAGATAATGTTGACATTTGCGTAGACAGCTGCGTTGCTGCCATTTTGGATTTTCAAAATGGCCGCTGTAAAATACATAATTGGCGCTATCTCGGCTTCTAGTCAACCTAGAAACTTAAGGGTGCTAATCCTATGTTTTCTGGCTCAAGGAATTCAATAACGCCCTCAAAATAGTGCTCAGGATCATAGAAAACCTTTAAAAAAAGATGTATGGGTTTGATCATAACTTCCAAATGTTCATCTTTCTACATTACAAGGCCAATCCACCATGTATGTTCATATATACAAGCACCATAATCAAATAGAGAAATATAAATTGGCACTATTTTGTCAATCCCATATAACTCTTGTATTAGTTTGAACTTCATCTTCACTACATCTTTTAGTTGCAACTTTTGTGGCTCAATCTTGTGGAAGATCCTTGCTCCTGGAACCTGCTTTGTTCCCTCAAACCGCTTCTTCATAGCATGCCCAATATGAAGTTCTTTTTGTACATAAACATTATCTGAAATTTAGTTGGGCCTTCTAGAACATAATTCACACTGGTGCACATACATTTAATGCAAATTGAAGACTTTCCACATCATTTCATCTACTTGTCAACGGTTTCGAAACTGGGGTCCGTGGACCCCTGGGAGTCCATCAAATAATGATTGAGGTCCGTAGCAATGTTTCCAGAAAACGGAAAAATTATCCAGTGCATTAAAATCATTTTTACGATAAAAGATTCCATCACTTTTGAAATTACGACACCAGCTGGTGGACAAACCCAGTGTCCTGACTTGACTTGACCTAACGACGTAGTGGAATGGCAATTGGCTGAGTCGGTGGACCAATAAAAAAAGATATTCGCGTCTACCTGTATGGACTTTCTAAACCGCAGCAAGAATTTCGAACGAAAAAAAAAACGTTGAAAATCGACAGTTGTTTGAATTGTTTAACATGAAAGTTTAAATTTAAAATTTCATTTTTCCTTCTTTTATGTAGAGTTATGGCAAATATCCAATGTTAAATTTCGATATTCCACCACGAAAATGTTTTATTTCAACAGTAGAAGCGGCCCCAGTCTCTCCGGGCATTGAAAGATGATAAATGTATACTTTCGTATCGCCAATACTAGTGTATTTCTAAGTTCTTCTAAAATCTACATCTTGCTAATGAGGTCTAGCAGGGGTGGTGTCATTGCTAGTATTACAATGCCAACGCACGGAAGCGGTTCTTTCTGATCACACCACCAAAGATGTCACGCCTCTCGACACAGTTTAAAGGGCAATATGGTGTCACTGCTCATAAACCACAAGAACACCATGAAGTACAACCAAGTGCTGTCCAGAGAGAGCATGACAAGATCAAGGCTGCCATACTGAGTCACAGTAATCCCTTTGATGCACAAAGCGATCAGCTTTACAACTTCATGACACATGCATATATTCCCCAAGAGAGATTTTGAATGTCGACGAAAGTGACCAGAAACTGTATGAAGAGAACGTTGCCGAACGCATCACTGGAGACGTCCGTATGTGGATACCTTTTTAAGAAGCAGAACAACGCCATGTTCTTGTCAGGAAACAAGAAGAAAACTGGTAAGATCCGCGATTAATCAGTGGATCTGAAAAGAACTCTATGGTCGGAAGAATGCAGTCGGTAGCTAAGAGTTTACTCTGACTCCCAGGTGATGGATCCATGTACTGACAAGTCAAAACTCATTTTCCTGTAAAAACCAATGAGACCCATCCAAATACTCAAGCCCCAGCATCTGAGGGTCATGTTAGTGAAGCAGAAACGTCTTCAGAATCCAAAAATTGTCGATGGAATGGTGCTTGTCCAACAGATGTCAAAGAAACCTGGGACAATTAGCACAGTCAAAGATCTTGGCCAACACTTCAATGACCGGCTCCTGATGTTGACAGCAGATTTATTATGGTCTTTGACACCTACAAATCTGACTCGTTGAAGCAGAAAACAAGGGAGAAACGACAAGGCAAACATCGCATCCAGTACCAGATTGCTAACGACACAACTATTAGACATATATGAATCTCACGAAAGTTGAAAGCCGATCTAACTGAATACCTTGCACAATCAGTGCTGAAGAATAACACAAAGGTTAGTCATCACATCAGTGTCATTCCGCACAAGAAGCAACCGCAAAATGCAGTTTGAAGATAACAACCATGAGGAGTCAGACACATTGATGATCTGCTTAGAAGCAGCTGCATCACAGCGCTGTCCTGAAGCACAGACGGTCTTCTTCAGCCCAGATACATATGTCTTGGTTCTGGCTGTTGCACACTACGAAAACTCTGCAGGCACACTACGATATATGTATGGTGTCAGGTATGTTGGAGATTGAGCCAATCTGGATTGCGCTGGGACGAGACAAGGTAGAAGCGTTACCGGTATTCCACACAATCACTGGTTTCAACAGTACATGAAAGTTCACGGGAACATCATCTCAGCACTGATGAAACTGACAGAGGAAGCGACCTAACACAGGATGTGAAGGATGCATTGGCCAACTTTGTATGTTTGATGTACTGCCCAAAGGGCATCCATATAACACGTATTCCTGACCTAAGGTGGCATCTGTTTTGCAAACATCTGGCAGAAAGCAGCATGTTGCCCCCTACAGTTGAACTTGAGGAGCACATTGAACGCGTGCAAAGTGGGGTGTGGTGCCAAGCCACCGTGATATGGCAACGTCTGTTCGACCCACTCAAACATGGCTATTATCAGCATGAACATTGTTAGATACTACCTACCAACGCGAAGGTTCCACCTGCACCACAGGACATTGTAGAGTTAGTCGGGTGTCAGTGTAAAGCCAATTGCACAACCCAGAGGTGTTGATTGCAGGAGACACAACTTGGCTTGCACATACCTTTGTTTGGGAGTGACTGCTGAAATGCCGAAAAACTCAGGATAGTGGTGATCTGTAAAAGCATATAGCATAACTTATAGTTCAACCTGATAACTAACAAGGCTATTTTCTTGCTTTATAAATCCATACATATAACTTCAAAGGACTTGCAACATATATTATGTAATAACGTTATATCACAAATGTAAAGATAACGATTTTCAGTTACTTTTTTGTTGCTTTTCTATAATCCTGATTACTATTTTGAGGCCTTTATTGAATTCCTTCATCCAGAAAAACCTAGGATTCGCATACTTAAGTTTCTAGGTTGACTAGAAGCCGAGACGGCACGAATTATGTATTTTAGTGCACTGCATAATTTTTCCGGAGACATTGCTATGGACCCTAATCATTATTTGATGGACTCCCAGGGGTCCACGGACCTCAGTTTCGAAACCGTTGACAGGTAGATGAAATGATCTGGAAAGTCTTCAATTTGCATTAAATGTATGTGCACTAGTGTTAATTATGTTCTAGAAGGCCTAACTAGGTTTCAGACGATGTTCATGTACAAAAAGAACTTCATATTGGGCATGCTATGAAGAAGCGGTTTGAGGGCACAAAGCAGGTTCCAGGAGCAAGGATCTTCCACAAGTTTGAGCCACAAAAGTTGCAACTAAAAGATGTAGTGAAGATGAAGTTCGCAAACTAATACAGCAGTTATATGGGATTGACAAAATAGTACCAATTTATATTGCTCTTTGATTATGGTGCTTGTATATATAAACATAAATGGTGGATTGGCCTTGTAATGTAGAAAGATGAAGTACATTTAGAAGTTGTGATCAAACCCATGCATCATTTAAAAAAAATTGTTTCTATGATCCTGAGCATTCTATTGGATTCCTTGACCCAGAAAACATAGGATTATCACCCTTAATTAAGTTTCTAGGTTGAATAGAAGCCGAGATAGCGCCAATTATGTATTTTACGGCGGCCATTTTGAAAATCGAAAATGGCAGTCATGCATGTGTCTACGCAAATGCCAACATTATTCTTTTGATTCCCCATGCTCTGAAGATTCCAAAAATGTATAGTTTTGCTAATCTGCAAACACTTTGAACAAAAATACATAATGAACCTGACAATGCAAATATGTATTTTATGTAATAAAGTTATATCACAAATGTAAAGATGTTTTTTTTTGTTGTTTTTTTAATTAGGATTAGAATAATCAATTAAATTCCTAGGTTGTCTAGAAGCCGAGATTGCACAAATTGTGTTTTTTTTTTATGGCAGCTATTTTGAAAATCCAAAATAGCGGCCATCCAGATGTCTGCACAATTGCCAACATTATTTTTCCGATTCCCCATGCTCCGAAGATTCAAAAATGTAGTCTTGCTAATCTACAAAAACTATGAACAAAAATACATAGTGAACCTGACTAATAGTGCAATATATATGTATTTTATCGTGGCCATTTTGAAAATCCAAAATGGCGGCCATGCTGGTCTCTGTGCAAATGCCAACATTGATTTTCGGATTCTCCATGACTGAAGATTCCAAAAATGTGGTTTTGCAATTCTCAAAGCTTCTCACGAAAATACAGTGAACCTGACTACACGGCTTGATTTGTGGTTTTCGGTGCCAGGGGTGGGTATTACTAAAACTCTTGGGTTTTCTCTCAACTGGTGACTTGTCTGGTTCTCAACTGCATAGACTACATGATCGACGCGACAGGTTCAGTGTTGTCAATTTAGCGCGTTTCTTGTTTTGGCAGTGCAAAAAACGCTATATTAGCGTGTTTTTTTATCTTTTTTTTTCTGGCTGTTTTGTTTTTTTAGCCACTTTTGGCTATTTAAAAACATTTAGCGCTTTTTGGCAGTCAAACTAGCGCGAAAATATTTTTCGAGTTGGCAACACTGGACAGGTGTGCCCGATTGCAACTGTTGTGACAGTGGCATAGAGGAAAGGCCTAGGCACGCCTTCTTCCACTGTAGTGGCTCACATGGTGACCGATCTGTTCATCGATGTCGCTCACGAGCGCGACAATGTGTCGCCTCCGTGGTCCGGGCTGAAGCACCACAATTCTAGCCGTGGATAGAATGGTGGTTTGAAACAAGCGATTGAACGGATTCTAGGAGAATTAATCTTTTCTCAGGACCGTCCGATCGTTTCTTTCAGGCATTAGCTTAAGGCAAGGGCGTTCCAAACTTTTTGCGTTAGTGACACGCTTTTTTAAAGATAAGCAATTGTGCCGCAAAAACAATCTAAGTTTTGTTTGCCGAGCCAAATAGGCCGGTGGGGGGGGGGGCATGCGTTTTGGACTTTGGACTTTGGACTTTGGAAAAGTATCTTCTGAAAGATAAACAAAATTATACTTAATACGGTTGTGCATAATTAGGCCGCTAATTCCCTAGAGATTATCGGCGACACACTAAAGTGTTGCGACACAGTTTGGGAAGCTTTGGTTTAGGGTGAGGACTACTCTACTCAACTCACCTTATGGCTTGGCTTTGTAAACGAAGAATTTAGAGGGTTTTCCATGCCCGTGTTATGCCCACGGGGCAGTTCATGGAATAGCCCACAAGCCTGCACTAATGAAGTGATCCCACCCTTTAAACCAAGGGTTTACATGCCATGGCCTACCGAGGTGGGGACGATGGGAATAAGGTCCCGAGGCAGGACCGGCGCTACCGTTAGGCCAAACTAGGCAGCTGCCTAGGGCGCACACCTCAGAGGTGCACAGTACGGACCTTTCAGGAGAAAAAATTAAAAGGAGATCAAGCAACCGGGGGCGCAAATTTTGAGTCTCGCCTAGGGCGCACGAAACCTTCGCACCGGCCCTGTAGGTTTCCTGTTGGAGTTTCCTTCTCCTTCTCAGAAGTTATGTTTAAAGGGGGATAACCCTTATAGCACAATGCCCGGGTGTTTCTGTGTCTTTGTCCTGTCGGGTTTAGGTTTGTTGAAGTGGAAGCCACATCGGGTTGAAATCCGCACTTGTCTGACAAGACAGACACAGAAACACCCGGGTCTTGTGCTATAAGGGTTATCCCCCTTTAAACATAACTTCTCTTTAACCCATCACACTCGGATTTTACACTTGAAGAAGGCCGAAGAATGGATCGGCCGAAAGGTCGTGTTTACAACACAAAGGAGTTCAATCGTCCGAAGAACAATTTTAATATAAATACCTGTCTCATAAGATTTGTTGGTATGTTTATTTGTCTGGTCACGTCAAAGAGTCACTGTGGAAACGGGAGAATGATATTTACACCAGTGTTAAGTCCCCCACCTTTTTTGTGTCCTTGAAAAGTAAAACTGATTTTGTTATCGCTTAATATAGTTAAAAATCTAAATTTAAAAAATGTGGGGTGTAAAATCTTGATCACAAACCACTTAAAATTATTGAATTAAAAAAATAGACGCTCATTTGTGTATGAATATCTTATGACGGCTGATGATATGTATTTGTATAAGTCCACTGCTGGACAAAGGCCTGTTCCATCTCCTTCCATGACGACCTCGATTGTGCAAGGAACAAGGAATCGGACCAAAACTCGTGGAATCACACTTTTTTAAAATAAAGAATGTAGTCCCCAACGAATTATGAAATACATACATTTATACTAATATATATATATTTGGACTTCCCAAATATGCGTTGACAATGAAACGTGTTCGAAACTGCAGTCCGCATTACACAAAAGAATTAATGAAAGAATAAAAAAAAAAACAATGATCTCTTTCATAAGAGTTTGTCTTAAATTTATTCGTACATCTCTCTCCCTCTCTTTTCTATCTCGTCCCTCCATCTTATATCTGGTATTTTCCTACTGCGTTTACTGTCCCGTGGGCACCAGTCGGTTAGTCACCCCCCCCCCCATCATCTATTGTCATTTCTTTTTACTAAATGCCAAGCCCATCTCCATTTTTGCTTAATTATTTGTATAATATCCTTCACTCTAGTCCTCCCTCTGATCCATGTTGATTTTTTTCTATCTCTTAGTTATCCCTATCATTGCTCTTTCCACGGCTCTCGGTGCTATTCTGGGTTGGCTTTTCAGCTCGTTTTGTTAGTTAAGTTATGCATGCATGGAAATTATGCTTGAATGATCTCATTATTTTTGACGGGTATTATGATAATGCTAGTGGATAAATAAAACCACACCCTACAGCTTTCTGTCCTCTGCTCTACCATTGAGATCTATTCACAAGAGGTTGTGATTTCAAAAGTATCGTGAGGAATAGTAGCAGTAGCAGCAATGGATTTCTCAGCAGCAGCCTGTCTCTGTGCAATAATGACGTATAGAACTGCTCCGGGCATCCACGATAGTAGACCTACTTGTTGTTGTCATTATTAGTTGTAGAACGTAGACAGTTGACTTTAGAAGGGAAAGGTTCATTCATTCTATTGGGATTTACGCTGATCAAAGACAGACTAGACCAGGATACTTTACACCATACTCGACGTTCTATATAGCCAATATCTCGGATCTTCAGCAGGTGTTTCTTATCTCTCGGAATAGACACAGACAGGTAGGTATCGTTTTTTTTTTCCTTTTTTTAAAAAAAATTTTTTTTTTTTTTTATTGCTGTTTGTTTTACTTTTAGTTTTGTTCACATGTTGGAACCCCGCAACTTTTTATACTTTTGAAAAAAATTTTAAATAACGCGTTGCAAATGAATGAAAACTTAGAAAACAAAACAAAAGCATTTTTTAAAAAGTAAACCAGTTTTTATTTTAAATTTTTATGACTATTTCTTTTTACATACATCTTAATTTTATTAGTTGCTTTTTATTGCAAGGCCGGTCTAAAGTTCGAATCCCACCTGCCGAGGCTTTGCGTTGGTCGGAAAAAATTGTTCCCTGCCGGGGGGCGGTCTGAGCAAAAACTTACGATAAAAAGCAACTAATAAAATTAAGGTGAAAGTAACAAGTAGTCATACAAATTTAAAATATATACTATATACTTAAAAAA
>VCCN01002456.1:2274615-2284721 GCA_006491835.1 Architeuthis dux
GGATTTGTCCTGAGATGCTTTTGGGATTTCCCCTCCCCTTTATCCCGGTCCTCGTGGCATTTGTCTCAGTGACAGGGTTTTGGGTTCTCCCCCCTCACGTCTCTAGTCACGGGGACATAGGATTCCCCCTCTATCTACTGAATTCGGCACTAAATGACCCACCAAGGGTCGATGTGCCGTTAAACAAAACCATCAAATCATTACTAATACTAGTAATAAACAGGTCTGGTTAGTCACAATAGAGACCGTCGCGTGACCAATGTCTTTTGGCAGCATGTCGTGTTGGGGGGTGATCAATTAAATAATTGGAAAAAGGGGTGATAAATGAATAAGTTACTTCTCACGCCTTTTGTTGGGCAGTGATCATTAAAGAAATCTGAATTAAAAAAACAAAACAAGTGTGAATGCTGTTGGACACAAACTAGGGACCAATTTAGTATAAACTTCTCCAAAAATCCATGACTAAAGATTGAGACAATGTTGTGATTATCTACCATGCAGATAAAAAGGAGTTCGTGTTTCTGATAGGCTGATAACGTTGGCATATGTAAAGACACTCTAAAGGCACAGTGTATAAATCTGTTTCTCGGACCCTTTTCAGCTCCACGTCCCCTATGACACCCAGCTACATATCACGCCCTGTAGTTTAAATATGAGAAGTACTCAACACAGGTTTTTTAGAGAAATGTGGTAGCTTGTCATTATAATGAAAAACATCGTTCTGTTCAAAGGTTTTATTAAGGAAAATGTTATAGTAAGTATATCAATGCATTTCTAATGGGTGCTAATTATTAAGGCAATTTAGACTGTTTATTAAAACGTAAAGACCCCCTCTAGAAGCTCAAACCCTCCCTTAAGGTGAGTCACTTGAACGCCCCCATGAAACAAACCAACGCCACCCAGGTTGCTAGCGTCCACGTTGAGAACCAATGGTCTAAATGATGATGATTTATTTTATTAATTTATTTAAAAAATTTAAATGATTGCCAAGTTTAAAAGCGTTTCAATATCTCATTACCGTTTCATTTTATTTTGCACGAATTTGTTTCTAAAATAAATAATTTGTGACACTTGGAGCATCAAACTCAACATTTATTGCATAAAACACATTTGTTTATTCAGGACACAACTTCCATTTGTCAAAGTTATTTATTTATGAAACAAATTCCTGCAAAATAAAAAACTCTTTTTCCGAAAAGTGATCGGTTGCTCGTCGCTTATCTACTTCTCAATTTCCAGGGTTTTTGTGTGTTCAATGTTTATTAATGGAGACATTACTGTATACCTAGTTCCTCAACCCAAAATTTAATGTATACCTAGTTCCACAAAGAAACAATACTGTATACCTAGTTCACAAACCCACGCCTTACCGTATACCTAGTTCCACAAACCAAAGTTTACCGTATACCTAGTTCCCAAAACAAAAATAACGCATACTTAGTTCCACAAACCACGCCTTATCGAATACCTAGTTCCCAAACCCATTTCTATCATTGTTATTATGCAATTAAAGAATCTTATCACAAGTGTTGGGCTATTACACAATTCTCTTTTACACTTCCTTCTAGTCTTATGGGTGACACATTTACCCCCCCCCCTGCATTTTCCCTGTCAAGTAGGTTACCCGCCCCTTGTATCTGTTGTGAAATACGCACGTCGCGTGTTTGAATTTTCAAACAAAGGAAAATCCGTTAGTCTAAAAGAGAATTCGAAATACGCACGTGTGTTGGAACATTCAAACATTTTAGCGGGAATTAGTTGTGGCAGCGGTTGGCCAATCAGTTCCTTACAAAGTAGTATGGTCTGCTCAGCCAATCAACGGACAGCTTAATAATTAGCGCCCCATTCTCATTGGTGCACTCTTCACCATTTCTACCATGAACGGTTAGGGATGGCCAAGAGCGGATACATAGATACAACGGTCAATATCCTCCTCCCAACCCAACTTTACATAACACCTTTTATATGTATCCCACACACACAGTTCCAAACTACAACAAATTTGCTATTTAACAGGAAAGAAATCTAAATCCCCGCTCATTTGAAAATCTGAACCAACAGTGAAACAGTTTAAACCTTGTATCTGCCATGTTTTCCCACATATTTATAGATAGATATAAATGTGAGAACACATGAATAACCTAAACCCAGCAACAAACCAGTGTTGTGTGTAGCGGTGATTAACAGCGATAGTTAAACAGTTGAAATTGTCTCACTTCATCACATGAGCGCCTTTCATGGTTGCCAATTCAAATGGGTTTTTTTCTTCAATTTTTCGATTCTGGAAATCACTCCCAAATTAAAAAAAAACAAAACATTGAAATTGGCCACACTACCTCCTATATCTTCTTCGAAGCCAGTGTTGAGGTCATAAACTCAGTTCCCGTCCTGTGTGGGTGGTGTTAACAGCTGTTAATGATCAAGAAAAAAAACGGTCTGTGGCGCGACAATTCTTTTTTAGCATTGTTCTAGACAAGTACTCTTCAACTTGGGCGGCAACGCCCACTAGTGGGTCTATTTTAAGCTTTTACGTGGGCGGTAAAATAATTGCAGCCTCTATTTTAAAAAAAAAGACAATCATGCAAAATTAAAAATCTCAAATTTGTGGAAGTTACGGCAATAACTAATAATAAAAGCCCATGGGTACATCTGTAATATTGTAAATACAAACTCAATTTATATTGCGCCTTTTAGGCACAGTATATAATTGAAAAACAGTCAGATATCATAAACTCCATTAGAAAACTCAAGCAGCAATGGGCAGGCTATGTTGCAAGAATGTCTGACAACCGCTAGATATCACGACTCACAACGTGGATCCCCAGAGATCATATGCGAAATTGCAACAGCCATCATATAGGAATCTGCAAGTTTGTAGTTCTTTGCTGTTAAATAGTTTCATGGCAAATTTCCTAAAGTCATCGATACGATCATGCAACAAGGCATAGTCCCCGTACATGTAACAGTTTAGCAACATATCTACCGACTCCGCCTTTATAAGGCTACAGAAAAACTCTGAGCCCTTCCAGCTTGAAAAATGAGTAAGACAAGGCGACATCACACCCAAACTCTTCACAGCCCTTTACCTCGAAATGATTGTCCAAAACTTAGACTGGACAAATAAAGGAATCAGAATAGACGGCGAATACCTAAGTAACCACAGATTTGCAGACGACATCGTCCTTTTTGCTGAGAACCTTCCTGATCTCCAAAAGTTCAGAGAATATCGGCGCTTGTTTATGGTTTAGTATTGGTTTAAAAATGGTTTTAAAATGTGTTTAGGTGTTTGGATCATAATTAGCCCGGGGACCAGCAGGGCCTATCCTGCACCCCCCCCCCGATCATACATTTAGGGTACCTAAATGTTCCTTAGGATGTCCTTTCAGAAAAAAGATGTTCCCAGGAAAAAAGTTGGAACTGCCTCATTTGCATAAAACAAAATGACCACCAGAACAACCCCCACAAAAAAAAAACAACAGAATTTCATATCTCGTCTCCCAGTTGACATATCTGAGTACTTTAAAAGGCTAAACTCATCCGGTCTGCAAAGTTGACCAGTGGTATCAGAGAAAATAGTATTCGCCATATCTCAACTTATTTTGGCTCATCTGTCATCTCACTTGTCTGGGGAAAATATTAATTTACAATTTAAAAGCACCTGCTTTTTAGTCTGTGTAATAAAGGTTACAATGAAAAGTACATATTCAGACACTCCTAATTTCTGGGTGTCCCATGTATCCGCTATGTACTTGCAAAATCCCAAATCTCTCCATAAAGTATTCCTCCCCGGAATCTTATCAACTTAATTAACCCCTGGCCATCCATAGTATCACAAGTGCAGAAAACCCTATATCTCTAGACTAGACTTTTATGTTTACATAATAGCCCCCACCACTTGTTTAGGCTTTTATGGATGGGTTACGGCACTTTGGTCGCGAGGAAAGTTAATCGCATGGAGAAATGGCTATTTCCTAGCCACTTTTTATAGCCGAAACGAGACGATAAAGTCAGCTGAAATTGTGTTACTTATAAGCAAAGTTGTTTGAAATTATATTCACAAAAACATTTATACTGTCACCATTTACTAATATTTTCTTTAATTGAAACTTTTGATCAAATTATCGTATTTTTACAAAAAATAAATACCTTAATACGTAGTTTTAATTTGATCAAAACTTTCAATTAAAGAAAGTATTAGTAAATGGTGACAGTATAAATGTTTTTAACGGTTCGCATAATCTTTTTTTTTTTAGTTCAGTTATGAGAGTTGAATAGAAATAGCAGCAAAAATATTGATACTATTGAACAAAAAATGACTCTGAAAAGTTTTTATTTTTATTTGTATATGTAGTAAAATAAATTTAAAGTTTATCATCTCGTTTCGTTTCGGCTATAAAAAGTGGCTAGGAAATAGCCGTTTCTGCAATGAAAAGTCCAGCGTTTAATTTACTCGCGATTAAATTTCTGGATACCTTTATGGATATATTTACTAATACTAAGCTAATCTTGGTCAAAAACAGTGCTCTTCAAGCGGAGCAATTTGGATCTTCATCCATTTAACGTCCGTCGTTGGACAAGGACCTTCCTCAAGATTCGCCAGACCTCTCGGTCGTGGGCGTTTATTTTTGTAATCTTGTCTTTACAGACATGAAACACAATTCCAACTGTAAAAATATATTTGCTGAACTAACACTGTATCAACTTTTTCCATTGATATAAAAATTACATATATTCTCTGGTGTCTCCTCACACCAACAGAAGTTGATGATTTATTTTTTAACATATTGAGTTTTTTAAAAATGTTCTTACTCCTTTCCCCTTTTGATGTCTCGCTGCTCAACCTACACGTGCTACTTATGGCCGATTTTGACATGGTACTACAAAGACCTTCCATAGATGCAAAACAATTGACTAGCTCACACTGTTATGGGTTGCATAGAAATTATAGAAATCACCCCTTGTTCAAAATCTGTTGCTTTCTTCCTGACTATAAAATGCTCATTCAACAACTCTTTGATGTGGAGTGTTATCTTTATCATTCCACGCTGAATTGAATCAATTTGTCATTTTCTGATTTTATTAGACACTGTCAACCAAAACTGTCACTATAACTGTCAACATAGTCAGACCAACAACTTAAAAATTGAAGAAACCTATGTATATATGTTACACGCATACAGGCCACACCAATAGAGCTAGAGGGCGGAAAATTTAAACATTTATTCATTATGCTTGGGGGAAAAAAACCTTTTTTTAAAATAGGTTTTTAGTAGAGGGGTTCAATTTACAATGTAATTTCATACAAGTATTTGGGAGGGGGGCAAATTCAGACGTGTAACTAAGTATAAGCTGAAAGCAAAAACACATTAAATTATAAGACCTTGATTAGTGCGGGTTTTGATGTAGTACGGTTATGGTATTGCTGTACAAATTAATGTAACTAAGTATAAGGTGAAAAAAAACCCATTAAATTATAAGACCTTGAACAGTACCATTTTAAACTACGTAACTTTTTGGAACGAATTAACCGCACTAATCAAGGTATACCTGTATATCACCAAATACTTATAAATTGACTGTTTTTTTATTCTTGTATTTTAACAAGGCATACATTCTTCTTACTGTTTAAATGTCATTTGGTTGTTTGGATAAGGTTTTTGAGCCTTGTTTGACAATGTAAGTTTATGCTAAATTGGTCCCTTATTGTGTCAGCAACATGATTATATTTTAGTGATCACACCCAATAAAAGGCGAGAAAAGTAATTTGTTCATCGATTTTTTTTTTCCGCCAATTTTTTAATTGATCACCTCAACATGGCCTGCTGCCAAAATACGTTGGTCACACGGTTTCTATTGAGCGACTAATTATTGTTATGCACAAAGGGTGGATGTTCTTTTCATCCTTTTAGCGAAAATACAATCCACCCACGGAGAAATAATTCATCCGCTTGTTGTCGTCTGCCAATTTGGCTGTTCTGTGGGTTAAACAATAAGACAAACCGGTCTGGGCAGTCACTCAATAGAGACCATCGCGTGACCAATGTCTTTTGGCAGCATGTCGCGTTGGGGATGATCAATTAGAGAAATTAGAAAAGGGGGTGATCAATGAATAAGTTACTTCTCTAGACTTTTGTTGGGCTGTAATCACTAAAAAAAGTCTGAATTTTCAACAAAAAAAAAACAAGTGTGAATACTGCCAGACACAGACTAAGAGACCAACTTAGCACAAACGTACATTGTAAATTGAACTCCCAATAAAAACCTATCTCGGGTGGGGTAAAAAAAACAACCTAAAACGTCTTTTCTAGGCATAAGGAGTAAATGTTTAAATTGTCTGCCTGTACACGTGATATATATACATAGCCAGCAAGCCAGCCAGATCAACTTAGAAACTTATCGTGACAGGTTTGGTTGACGGCTTCTAATAATGGTGAGAGTACATAAAGCATATACGGATGTCTGAAGTGTCCTGGATTCTTAATTCACCTGCTTTGGTATTGAATACTAATTCCGTAATTCACTTTTGCGGTTTCCTATCGGTTTTTCACCTTAATTATACAATATATATGTACAGGCGATTGGACTCCTTATTGTTTGTGTTGTAAACATGTTTCAGTCTTCTTCAGGTGTAAAATCCCAGTGTGATGGGGTAAACGGAAGTTTTGTTTTTAAAGGGAGTAACCCTTATAACGCAAGGCCCGGGTGTTTCCGTGTCTTTGTCTTGTCGGGTTTAGGTCTGTTGAGAAGCGGAAGCCACATCGGGTTGAGCTCCGCACTTGTCTGGCTAATGCATTCAGTCGACATTTTGATGTGAGCTGCCTCTTTGATTTTTCTCTGCTTCCAACATCGTTCTCTGTCGATAATCTGGACCCCTCCCTGCCCCCAGAGAGGAAGATTGTCGCCATTTCTCTCTAAATGCAGTCGGCTAGAGCCGATTTTTCTAAAGTGCGGAGTTCAACCTGATGTGGCTCCCGCTTCTCAACAGACCTAAACCCGACAAAGATACAGAAACACTTCGGCCCTGCGTTATAAGGATTACCCCCCTTTTTAAAAAAAAAACCCTCTGTTTACCCCAATCACACTGGGATTTTACACCTGAAGAAGGCCGAAGAATGGATCGGCCGAAACGTCGCGTTTACAACACAAACAACGAGGAGTTCAATCATCCGAAGAACCATTTGAATATTAATTACCCTTCTTAAAGCTATAGAAAATATATGTACAGGCTTTTTGCACAAACAAGTTAAAAATGAGGAAAAACTGGGCCCTTCTTCGGTATATGTACACCACTCATTGTGCCCTGTTCCTCCATCTTGCTGATCCCCACATCCGTTCTGATTTTTGTGTGTTAACTCCTCAGGCTACTATTCATTACTATTGAACTGCAGAAACACTTCTCAATGCTATTAAGGAGTACATCGCTGAATGATCGTATAGGACTGATTAAGCATGCCTTTTCATATAGAGACAAGGACTTGTTCCTTATATTATATAAGACTTATGCCCATCCGCACCCTAGAGTACTGTGCACAGGCCTAGTCACCGTACTTGGAGAGAGATAAAAAAAATCTTTTAGAAAAAGTCCAGAGACGACCAACTAAGTATGTATTTTTTTTTTTACTAGAGGGTGTACAAGGGACTGAGGCCATACGGTAGAAGTAGATTGAATATCATAAATTCTTTTTTTTTAAAAACTTTTTTATAATGGTGGGACTTTGGAATAGATTACCGGAATATGTAGTGCTATCAACAGATGTAAATGATTTTAAGAAGGATTGTTTATTACACCACCGCAAAGGTTTAATGCCCGAGATATTGTGTAAATATGATTATGATGCGTGCTTGTATATACAAATTGTATACTTTTTTTTTTCCACACTAAAATAAAATGTTCTAAATGTCGGTGGGGTTACTTCACAGAGGGGTTGTATGGCGCAGGTTTTCATCACTTTACAATGAACCATATACATAATTTCGTTGAGCCTGAAACAGTAGTGACTAGTTTTAGGGCTTCATTCAGAATACACAACATTTGTTATCAAGATAAAACTTCTGTTACAATTATGGCCAAACACAACAGGAAAAACCAAAAAAATTAACATACATTATAAATTACTGGTCAGAGCGAAGCGAAACTGGTTATTGACGAAGATTTCTGTACAATTTTTCAAATCTTTCTTCTGTGCCCCCCCCCCCAGATACTATATTTAGGGTACCAAAATGTTCCTTAGGATGTCCTCTTTCAGAAAAAAGATTTTCCCAAGAAAAAGCCGACCTCATTTGCATAAAACAAAATGGCCGCCAGCACACGCCAAAAAAAGCATCTCCCAATTGACATATCTGAGTACTTTAAAAGGCTAAATCATGGTTTTCAGACATCAGGAATTCAAAAATACCCTTTATTTTACCATAAAATAATTAATATATATGTATTTCAGTATTTTACAAGGAAATTCAAGTATACTTTATAGGAAAAATTGTGGATTTAATTCCTGAGGGGGATATATACATATATATATCGTTAGAAAGAGAATTTCCTATCCTTAAAAAGTTACATCCCAAAACGTGAAGCTAAGTATTCGGCATTTTACAAAGAAAACTTCAAGTCCAAAATCTATGGATTGTAGAATTAATTTTTGATGGCGGTATATGCATATATATATATCGTCAGCTTTCCAACGGCGTATGTTCCCAATGTGTATCTGTTGGGTTTAAGGAGTTACAGCCCAAAACGTGTTTGTTTATTTACTAGTGAGAAAATCTCTTAAATACGGGAGACTTGTGAAAAAAATCTCGCCTGAGAGTAAAAGAGATTGATCTCCCCTCCTCTCTCCCCGCCATACTAAATTTCAATCAACTGCTGCTGATTGAAACTAAAATCTGATCTCAAGCTAAAAAAGGTATATATCTTTTGGTCGTCGTGGTTGGACCTCATTTTTTCGACTTCGTTTGTCGCAAAGCCAACCGTAGACCCGAGCTCCACGGCGCTTCGCTCGGAATAAAATGCCACCGGTGACCTTGTTTTTTCCTCTCTATTAAGGAAAATAAACTTTTGGTTAGCCTTCTTCTCCTATTTGTCCGGGTTTGGGACTCTTTATGTTTTTAGTGTTGATGTATTTGTGAATTAAAAGTTTTTTCAGGGGCAATAAACGTTGATATACTGAACACCATTTTTAATCACAGCTACCCAAAACACTGATTTAATTGGGTTTAGGTTATTCATGTGTTCACACATTTATATCTATGTATCCGGACTTCGCCCAGCCCTAACCGTTCATAGTAGAAACTTGAAATTTTGCGCACACACTCCCCTCATTGAGTAGGGAAAGTGTTTTTTTTTGTTGTTTTTTTTTGTTGAAAATTCAGATTTTTTTTAATGATCACAGCCCAACTTTTTAATTGATCACCCCCAGCACAGCATATATGGATGGCTGTGATTCATAATTTCCCTTGGAATGCTAGTTGTTTTTGCTGTGCATATGTTACACTTTGGTTCTATTCATTTTTCTACAACTCTGCCTTTTACAATTTGAAGAGCTTCATTTGCAACAGCCATCATATAGGAATCTTGCAAGTTTGTAGTTCTTTGCTGTTCAAAAATAAATTCATGGCAAAATTCCTAAAGTCATCGATACAACAAGGCATAGACCCTGTATATGTAAGTTTAGCAACATATCTACCGACTCAGCCTTTATAAGGCTACAGAAAGACTCGGAGCCCTTCCATCTTGAAAAAGGAGTAAGACAAGGAGACACCAGCTCATCCAAACTCTTCACAGCTTGCCCCGAAATGATCTTCCGAAACTTGGACTAGACAAATAAAGGAATCAGAATAGATGGCAAATACCTAAGTAACCTCAGATTTGCTGACGACATCGTCCTTTTTGCTGAGAACCTTCCTGATCTCTAAATAATGCTAGACGAACTGAATGAAGAAAGCATGAACTTCAGTAAAACCAATGTCATGTGCAATAAATACGTTGTGGACAAACACATAACAATGAGAATCGCTATCTCAGAGCTAAAGAAAGTAGACCACTACATCTACCCAGGAGAATGAATCTCCATTAAATTCTCAAAAGAAAAGCAAAGATTCTCACTAGGTTG
>VCCN01002456.1:2301292-2313791 GCA_006491835.1 Architeuthis dux
AGGTAGAGCGGGAGCTTTATCGTGCATTGATGAGGGGTTTTTGGCAATTTTTTAAACAGTTACCAGAAAACAAAGTTTCTACAGACTTATGTATACGTGTGTGTGTGTCTGTATGTATAGGAATGACAATAACCCTAAGCTTGTTTCACATACGGTTTTTATTCAATGTATGAAGTTATCAAGTTTGGAATATCAACTACTTCTGAGTGCTTCATAACTGAGTCATTTCTTGCTGTGTTCATATTTCTCTTTGGAAGGGGAAAAAATCTTTTCTTTATCTGTTTTCGCTTTGTTATCAATAATACGGAATAGTTTGGTTGTGCTTCATGTTAGGCCGATGGCATTTCATGTTTAATATTTTTATTTTTATATCCTCTTTACCATAATTTCCTGAACGCTCTCAATTACAACATGTCCTCCAGAATTACTTCTGATTTTTAAGAGTTTTTATTATCTCTATGTATATAATATGCACTGCAATTGTCTTTTTTTTTTTTTCTTCTCAAAAATATTACTGTATATTTTTGAATATGCGTCGACTGTAAGTATAAGCTGAGGTCAAGTTAGTCAAAAAGCCAAGTAAATCGGACGACTCGTATATGTCTAGCCCAAAACCACAATCAAGGCTTTTGATGGTTTCGCCTTAGTGAGAAAAAAACAAAACAAAAACAAACTCCCAAGTTGGCTCCATATTTTTTATTGAACACTGACTAAAAATAAATAACTGATAAAATATAGATAATATAGCAGTTCACTCAAATCCATAGAAGTCTTCTTCATCAGATTTGGCCAACAGCCGAGACTTATTTTGTCTTCTTAAAGTGAGTCCTCCTTTTCTGAGGCTCTGTCGGCTGGGGCCGACTGCATCCCTTGCAGAGGGGTAGGACCCCCCCCCACACACACACACACACACATACCGCCCAAACAGAGGCCACCTATTCTTTCACCAAAGCCGCAAGACTCTAGTTAAAAAAAAAAGAACCTTTCACCAAAGTTGCAAGACACTAATTTTAAAAAAAAAAAAACAAACAAACCTTTAACCATAGTTGCAAGATTCTATTTAAAAAAAATTTAAAACTGATTTTGGCATTAAATGACCAATCAAGGGTTGATATGCCGCTAAACAAATCAATCAATCAATCAAATACTTTTCTGATGCTTGGTCAGCAGGTTCTTGCCACAAGTTATCATTGCTGATTCTACATTTTTTAAAGCTTAGATGGACCATTATCATTGCTCACTCGGTCATTCGTCCACTAAGTTTTGTCCTTTCTTTGGGAATGACTTTACTATAAGTTGAGGTGTTAATTTTAAGCTACTTTTTAGGTAAAAATAAACTTGTCTTATATTAAAAAATTTACGGTACTATAAAGATTAAACATCAGGGATGAACTATTCAAGTACTATATTTAAAAAAAAATGAGTTATTATAACAAGGGAGCATTGACAACCATGGAACCGAGGGGGGCCGGCGTCCAGGCCTCCCAACTTTTCAAGACTGACCCTTGTAATTAGTGCGGGTAGGGTGAGGCTAGTCTGGCAGGAAGACAGTAATATAAAAAAATTTTTAAAATCGTGACATCTCACCCGAAGGTTACATTTTGACAAAACTTAGATATCTATGTTGCAAAGTGTCGGAAAAGTGTCGACAAATGAGAGGAAGCGAGGAAAAAAGGGTCAAGATGTACTTTAGATTTTCAATGATAAATACTGACACACCATTTTTAATGCATTTCAGCACCATTTCTTTAGCAATGTTTAGCCATTTCATTGTTTTTAGTGCATTTTGGCATTTCTTTTGACATTTTTTTTTTTCGAGGTTGATTTAAAAAATTATTTGTGTTGGCAACAAGGCCTGAACCTGCCAAAAGTTTTTGACTTGGTTCCGCCACTGAGCACTGATGCTTATATATAATATAGATATAATCACCTATGATAATTGATTACACACATTATTTTTTTTTTATTCAACCCTGATGTTTAGAAGACTATATAGGTATTTCAATCAACAGCACAGATTCAATCCTTAGATGACTTTCATAATTTTAGATAAAACTAAATAAACACCTATTTTCTAACCCCCCCCCCAAAAAAAAAACAACCTATTATTTAACAATGTTAATAACAAATGTTCTCTGCACAGAGTTATGGCCCTTACTTAGGGGGCGCTCCCTAATTCTGGTGAACATGTGACCGAGCACAGGGCAGCCATCTTATCTTCATCAGTGGAAACCAGGTTGTAAAGAAAAGCAGTTCATAATAAAATGTTGTCTTACTATCGTTTGTCAGTGTGACTTTTATTCCTTTTACAAACAATGTAAACAATTCTGTTTTATTATTGCAAATTAAAATTTGGCGAACTTGTCATTAGCTGATTTTAAATTCTTATTCTTTCGGGCGTCAAATTTATCAGATCTATCTTGTTTTGTAGAATATTTGAACAGGCTACATTTCACAATCCAAAATGACCCAGACATGTACAATAGGATTCATGCGAGGAGACTGACTCACCTATGAGAGTATATTATAATAATAATATATACATTTATACAAAGCACCCTTTCTCGGGAACCTGGACAAAAGTACCCTTTCTCAGGCTGCTTTTGTCCAGAGGTTCCTTTCTCTGGAACCACTGGACAAAAGCACTTGAAAACCTGTGTAATCATTGCAGTAACAATGTAAAGTCAATATTTAAAGAAAATACAATTTGTCAATAAAGTTATTTACATAACACAGGGCAGAAGCTGCAGTTACAAAATGTATTTATTAACCGAGTTCATATAAGTATGAAAATCACATGAGTCGTATTCATAAAAACAAGTTCTAAAGTCAAACTGTCTAAATTTCTGATGTTAATAAGAGTATGGAGTTCATTACTTAATACTTTTTGGCATCTTCCATTCTCTAGTTCTGTTTTTTTTTTTTTTTTTTTTTTTTTTTTTTTTGGCGTCTTCCATTCTCTTGTCAAAAAAATGCTGAATGATGCTATGGAGAATTATCCCCTATGAAAAGGGCACAGTTTTTGTCCAAATAACAATCGGTGAATATTGGGTTAAATCCCTACAACAGAATAGATGAGTATTTTTTTTTCTGAATTAATATTCCCTAAATGATGCATAATGATAGGTTGGAAAGCATTTGGTATGAATAGACATTTTGAAGAGCACCTTGCCAATGTGCTTAAAGCATAACGTATACAATGGTTGCATAATACCTGCCATGACATATGGATGTGAAACATGGAAATTAACAAAACAAACTGAAAACCATGCACAGAGAGCCATGGAAAGAGCAATGCTAGAGATAACTCTAAGGGATAGAAAAAGATCAACATGGATCTGAGGGAGGAGTAGGGTGAAGGATATTATACAAATAATTAAGCAGCAAAAATGGAGATGGCCTGGTCACCTAGCAAGAAGAAATAACAATAGATGGTGAAAAAGACTGATTGGTGCCCATGGGACAGTAAACACAGTAGAAAAAGACCAGATACAAGATGGACGATAGAAAGGTTTGCCGGTAGGACATGGCAGTGGTTAGCACAATCTAGGTCGTCATGGAAGGAGATGGGGAAAGGCCTTTGTCCAGCAGTGGACTCATAACGGCTAATGATGATGCTTTGAATAACTGTTTCATATTACTCCTCGCAATATAACCAGTCGACTTTCATGTCCGTTCCTTTCAGCAAAAAGCCATGTCACACGAACGAAGAATGAACATCAAACGATATCCGACCAGTTCCAGCTATACACACCAGTGCAACACGCGATTTGTTTGCGTATATGGGGTTTGATGATACCCCATAATGTAACATAATCCCTTTTGGGATCTGCCATATTTGATAGTGGACTTCAAGCGGTTCAAACAAAATTCTTGACATAGCAATCTCCAGACCCATACACTTCCACCATTAGCGGGGGAGGGAGAAGAAATGGATACATGTCTTTCCCAAGGGCATTAGTGCAAAGTGAACACAGATTGTCTCATTTGGCGTTTGAACTCTGCTCGCAGATTCCATTTTCCGTACTGCTAGCTGCTTGCCCCCCGGCCCCCTCAGCAAAAATCATACACAAACAATACAAAGATGAAATAGAATCAGAGTGAATGTATATCAATTTTGATTTAATTATTTCTCGCACTGGGATTCAAAATTGAACAAACAAATTCCGAAACGGTCAGAAGTTCAAAATGAATCGAACACAATAGGTAACAAAAGATAAGTTAAGATGGAATTTACAAAAGAAAACAGCTTTTTTATTCCAGTATAATTTCTAATTTCCTGTTTTTCTTGTGAATTGGATTTTGTTCATCTTCCATTTCCTTTGCACTCCAAGCAATCTTCACAAAATGTCTGCATCTATTTTCTTTTGAATACTCCTATATGAAAAAAAAAAAAGATAGAAAAGTTATGAGCTGCATCAAAGTCAGTATTTGGTGGGGGAAAAAAACAAAATAAATATCAAAACTGATTTTAAAATAATTATAATTTAAGCAAAATTTATTATATTTTCTATAGTTTTGAGAAGGGTCATTAATATTCAAATGGTTCTTCAGACGATCAAAGTTTTTGTAAATTTGTAAAAAAATTCAGGTTCATTCTGGTTGAACATAAGCAAGACTAGCATTCCAAGGGAAATTATGAATCACCATCACAGATTCCATGTGTTGGGGGTGATCAATTAAAAAGTTACTTTGCTCGCCTTTTGTTCGCCTGTGATCACTAACAAAGGTCTGAATTTTCAAAAAACAAGCGGTCACAAACTAGTTACCAATTTAGTATAAACTTACATAGCAAATTGAACCCACCTCTAAAAATCTATTTGGGGGGGGGGTTCAAAAACAAAACATTTTCCCTACTCTTTGAGGGATGTGCGCACAAAATTCAAGTTTCCACTATTTAGAGCAACTAAATGTATTTGATATTTTTTAAATACAATGCAATTGCAAAATTATTTAAATACATTGTCAAATGACTGCATAGGAAAACTAGTGTAGGAGATTCCATTAGTGATTTCCACTTACTTTTCACTGCCTATTCATCTTGGTATCCTTTTCTGGGATTCTCATTAAATATCAATTTCCAAGCATCACAGGTTTCATGCCTTTCCTTGCTTCCCTTCTGTTTCCTTTGTGCATTGTCTTTCTGCAACTCTCTTCCCTTTTTTTTTTTTTTTTTTTTTTTTTTTTTGTGATGTATGATTGATACTTCATTTGAGAGTTTAATTCAGTTGTTCTCAACGTGGGAGCTAGCGACCCCTTGTGGGGCATTGGTTCATTTCAAGGTGGTGTTATGGGGCGTTTGAACTTTCAGAGCGGGCGTTATGGAGATAAATATCTATAATTCTTATTTACAAATGGCTGTTTGATAGTATCTGCTTACAAACAAGAATGAATTAGCATTAGGCCATTATTAATAGCTACCTTCATCAACCATTGCTTCTATACAAGTAACTGGTAAGTGGCAAATTATTTTGCTTAATACCCTGTAGTGTTACTCTTATTCTATGGATAAACATTTAAAATTATCTCCCTTGCTGTTTTCAAACAAAGAATACTGTATGTATCTGAAGTTACTGAAAAATGATTTTGATAAGTGCTTTGAGGATCGGATTGATATGAATATTCCTGTCTGGGTTATGAATCTATTTATTTGCAAGGTTGAAGAACAAGAAATCGACTTGCGGGAAGAAATCATTGTTTACTCATATTTGAACTACAGGGGGGCGTTGACATGTAGCTAGGTGTCATAGGGGGCGTTGACATGTAGCTAGGTGTCATAGGGGGAAATTGGGCTGAAAAAGGTTGAGAAACACTGGTTTAGTTAATCTAACCGTAACTAAAACTTGTATAATCTCTCGGTACGAATATCTTTTTATTGGTTTGTATGATTAACTTTAATTTTTTAATTTAAAAATAAAAAATAATTCTAATATTACTTTTAACATTTTCATTATTACTTTCTTAAAACAATCAGAAATAAATAAATAGCAATTATCCTTTCTTTTTTTTTTTTTCTTTTTTTTTTTTTAATTATGAACAAAACTATCGATTTAATTTAAGGAATTTTCTTGCTTTTAGATTCATGAATTCTCTCCCCTTTTTTTTTTTAAAAGAAAGATATTCAAAACTTTTAACGCTCTGGTAACCGATTTTTAACCCAGCATTTTCATTTTTGCCATTGGCAATCTATTTTTGATCAGGCACTCTCAAACATTCCCAATATGAAACTAAATGATGTATTAGTCATTGTGGCACATATGACTCTGTGAAGGACTTTCTCCGGGAGAAACAAATAATTTGCTGTAAAATACCTAGAAGCAATGTTCCCTCTAATTTTTTGTAGTCCGTGGGTGCAAAAATCTTATGATGTTCAAATTTTTTTCCTGTGACAAAAGAATGTGCACACTTTTGAAATCGACACAGTGAATCAATATTTTTTCAATAAAAACTCCTCAGTAAGCTATCTACAGAATATGAAATCTTTTGTGCACTGGTTGCAAAATGTGTGCAGACACACACAACTTAGAGGGAACTATGCCTAGGAGTACCATAGGCAGATGACTGAAGTCATGCATGAAAAAAGATGAATTAATATTATTCCTTTCCTTATGGATATTATATATTACACCTGAAGAAGACCATAGAATGAATCTGCCGTAATGTTGTGTTAACATCAAAGAGGGGAAGAAAAAATTTGGTCAATTCCAACTTTTGTCCAGACAATTCCTTTTTCTGACGCAATTTAAAGAAATTTCTTCCAATTCAACCCAATTTACGTTACCTCCTGTGGTCATTTGTTTTTGCTCTATAATCCTGAGTTGGTTAGTTTCCAAGTTTCAATTTGTAAGTGGTCCTTATTCCATTTGATGATGGTCAAATGGTCTGAAGTGTTTGGCTTCAGTTCAGTTCCGCTCAGTGACAATTTGGCAGAGCAAAAATACTATAACAAGAATAAATTGTAGCTTACAGACTACTCAGATGATTGCAGTCTAACTTAGGACATTTTGATTGGCTAAATTTTTACTCCAAAAGCATCATTCCTATTTCTTTGTTGCTCTGACAATGTAATTTCATTAAAAAGGCTATAAATGATACAGGCTATATAAAAGAGATAAAGTCACCGATTTATCTGATATACAAGAGATGAAATCACTATAAAGTATTGTATACAAAGGAGAAAACTTTTATATTTTAGTAGAATTGATCAAATCACTTTGTGCACATCTATCTATCTATCTATGGCATTTAATCAATAAATCCTAAAAAAAAACTGTCTATAATTGTCTTCCGATGTACAATCTGTAAGGAAAGAGAGGCCTAAAACAGGTCCGGTTAGTTACTCAATAGAAACCGTCACGGGACCAACATCTTTTGGCAGCATGTCATATTGGGGGTTACCAATAAAAAAAATTGAAAAGGGATGATCAGTGAATAAATTACTTTGTCACCTTATGTTAGGTGGTAATCACTAAAAATGTCCGAATTCAAATCACGGGCAGTGATAAAAAAAAAACAAGCATGAACGTTGCTGTGCACAAACGGACCAATTTAGCATAAAATTACATTTTAAATTCAAAACCCCACTATAACCTATTTTGGGGCGGGGTGAATTTTCAAAACATTTCTAGACATAATTAGGAGTAAATTAAAATTTTTAGCCCTCGAACTCCAGTGGTGCACCCCCATGTGTGACACATAGAAAGCCAGCCAGACTTGAAAACTGAAGAAATCTATGCTGACATTTTTGCTTGACAGTTTCTAATAAGCAAATAGCAATTCATTGTGTACATGCTCAGATATAAAAATTGAATTTGTTGGAATATATCCTTAATATTGTTTTTGTTTCTTTTTAAATTTCAGGTAAGTCACTGAATATCAACCGCATGGCTGATTTTTGAAGATATTGGCTTTTCTTATTGCTATCGTAAGTTACAATTTTTGTTTTTTGCATAAGTTTTAAAAACTGAAATACCCACCTAAAATAACAGACAAACTTAAATAATGACCTACCTGGCCTAGGATTCATCCTGTGGCCACTGGGGGGATCAGTTTTCTCAGAGCAAGATCTTCCCATTTCACTAAAAGGGGAGGGTCATGGGTCACCTGGGTGTCTTTGTGACACTGGTCGTAGGTAAAGTGTCCGTAGGGTTGCCAGATCAGTTTTCTCAAAATCGGGCATCCCTGCCTGAAACTGGTCAAAAATTGGACAAAAGATTTGATGGCTAAAAATAGCTGATAAAAATAACTAAAAGTGGCTAGAAATTTTCATAAATTTTCATCATACAGCAGGGGTCCCCAACCTTTTTGTGTCGAAGAGCACATTCACGACTACCAGTAGTGCAGTGGGCACCATTTACTTTTCAAATCAAATTTATATTTGGACTTAATAATAAAAACGTACATAATATTTAATTCCTATTTAAGATAATGCACAAAACAAATTACTGTGAAACAGCAAGTTTTTAGAAATTGTTTATTTGTCATATTTATTATGGAAAAGAAATCAAGGCAAGTTTATAGTTATGACTTTATAATGAACATTATTGCCGGTATAACATGCAGTCACTATGTAAACTAATGAGCATAATGGACATGCATATAACTGAATCAAAGATTGCAAACAACATTAATAAAATCCCTATGTAAAAGAAAATGTATAAACAGTGCAGTAACAAGGGAAAAATGTTGGATGGGTGGTAAGCAAGTCAAATGCAGCTATAAGCCCCACAATGGGGTCCAAATTTTGAATTTCAAGATGATAGATTTTATTACCAAAAACATATTTTGTCATTCTGCAGATCAAAAATCTCTAGTTCTAGATCTTCTGTTTTTAATTGAATGACTCTTCCAATGACTGTAGCTATATCTGTTATATTTACATGGCAAGTCAAAGGATTTAATAAAAATGTGATCATTGGCTCCATGATAGTAAAACATTCAAATCTTTTTTGGAACTGCCCCTAAAGCAATTGAAGGTGGATTACAAATGGTGACTGGTTAAAGTCACTGTCACCTATCACTTTCTTTATATTTGGGAAATGTGTGAAATCAATAAAACAAGTTTTGCTTTAAATGAATTTATAGAGCCTATCATTGTAGCTATTTGTTTCCCTGAAGCTACAAGTTTAAAGAATTTAATGTTTCTTTGATGTCTGTAAGAAAACCCAAATCCACCAACCAGCATAGTTGATCAAAGTTTTGATTTCTGGATTGGAGAAAACTTTTTTATCACTTCGATTAGGCTTACAAATTCTGTCAGAACTTTGCCTTTACTGAGCCATCGTACTTCTGTATGTAAAATAAGGTCAGATTGTTTATTTTCAGTATCTTTTAGTAAGGCCTTGAAAAGATGGTGTTGCAAAGGCGATGCTCTAATCAAGTTTATTATTTTAATTACATCATCAAAAATGCAAATACACATACATCAATGCCACAAACATATGCAGATGCACACCTACACCACCTACACCACATACACACATGCCACATATGCAGGCATATACAAACATAGTACCAACACATGCCACCATTGCACACACATACTTACTCACACATGCCACATACTCGTGTATGCATGCGTATATGCATATGTTTGTAGCGTGTGTGTGTATTTTGCATTTTCAATGAAATGTTATTCAATGAAAAGTTGTGCCACAGTTGGCTGCTGATCTTTCCTTAATTTTCCGCTACCAACCATCATTCTCTTTATCTTATTCTTTTTCTTTGTCTTTCGTTTTATCCTCTTTTTATTCTTTGTTGTCCCTTCACTGTCATCCTCCCAGTGTGTTGCGTACTGTCAATGACACTGTATTGCAAACTATCAGTGTGTTGCACAAATTTGATACACTTTGCAACATAAGTATCAGAACCATATTTAAATGTTTTTGCTTTTTTAAAATTTAAATTTTTTTTATTGCGCTTTCTTTTTTCACCTTTTGTTTGTTTGGCTTCACAGTCAGATGTTAATCTGGCAAAATTGCCATGGCCTAAAAAAGGAGGGGAAACTTTTGCACCCAAAAAGTTAAAATATGTAATTGTAACATTAAAAAAAAAAAAAATAATTGTAGCCAGTCTGTTGCGGGCACATGCAAAAGGATTGGTGGGTGCCATGACACCCGTGGGTGGGGACCACTGGCTTAGAGTGTACACAATTAGCTGCTGAGTGCACAGGGAAATTTGTCCTAATGAAGAGTATGGGAATCGAATCCGGGACCTTCTGCGTGTGAGGCAGACATGGTAACCATTACACTATCCGTTTGTCCTTGCCCACATGTACACGTGTGTGCCCCCACGTTAAACCAATCTTGTGTCAAATTTGCCCCCGTGGGGAGGCAAATAAATCTCACATTTAAACAAGGACTTCAGTCTGAATAAATATCTAATACGGACAGGTCTGGTTAGTCATTCAATAGAAACCGTCACGTGACCAGCATTTTTTGGCAGCATGCTGTGTTGAGGGTGATCAATTAAAATAATTGGAAAAAGGGTTGATCAATGAAGAAGTTACTTCTCTCGCCTTTTGTTCGATTACTATAAAGTCCAAATTTTCAAAAAACAAGCATGAACACAACCGGGCACAAATCCTCACCAAATTTAGGGGAATAAACACTTATCAGTTTGCTTTAACACAGACAAAGAGTTATGTAAAATTAACATTTCCCTGCCGTGATTTGATATATAACGACCAACTAATTGGGCTAAGCTAAATTGATGAATATTTATGTTAGAAATATGCAAGGACTTATTTCATTCTAATAAATAAATACTTTTATAAAATGAAAATTTGGCTACTGTGATTTGAAATCACGACCAAATCATTGTTAGTCGGCTCTCTTACCAACTGAGCTAAACTGACAATTTTTATATATCTACAAATTTATTTATTATATATACAATACAAAAGTTACAGTAATCATCTTCAGTTGGAATGGAAGTAGGAGTGGAGTGAGGCTTGTTTTCAATATTCTTTATATATTCTTTCAAATATTAATCACTGTTACCATTTTTTGAAAATTCCCCTCCAAAATAGGGTTTTAGTGGGGCGTTCAGTTTTCAATCTAAGCTTATGCTATATGGTCACTCGTATCTGCACGTTTGTTTTTTGAAAATTCAGACATTTTTTAATGATCACAGCCCAACTTTTTAATTGATCACCCCCAACACAGCATATATGGCTGGCAGTGATTCATAATTTTCCTAGTCACTATTATTTCTTTTGTTGATTTTCTTTTGTAATTTATTCCTTGTAACCAAAAATGGGCAATCTGATATTATTTGGCAAACTTTAATCCTAAGGTTGCAAAAGCATAAATTTACATTGTAAATTGAACCACCCAGCAAAAACCTATTTTGGGGGTGAATTTTCATAAAAACAAAAGCCATTTTTCTAGACATAAAGAGTAAATGATTAAATTTTCAGCCCTCTAGCTCCATTGGTGCAGCTTGTATGTGCAACACATACATACATAGCCAGCCAACTTAAAAACTGAAGAAATCCCTGTTGACAGTTTTATGTGACAGTTTTGGTTGACAGTTTCTTTGATTACAAACTTAAGGATCCAGTAGCCTTTAGGCACCTGAAAATGATCGAATTGGACAGATTTTGCTTCAACACCAGATGACATCACTGAAAAGTCAGCAGTGTTACCAAGATAAACGAATTTCATGTGTTCACCTTGTAGAAAAAAACCATACTGGTATTGCTAGTCTTTGGAAGCACTCTCTGAAATTTTCAAAGTTACTTACATTCGATAGTTTAAAAAAAACAACCCTTTTCTAACAAATTTTCGAAGTTATTCGGATACTTTCTCCCAGAAAAAATAAAAAGTTTTGTACTTTCAATCCAACTATTCCTTGTAAAACTAGGTTTTTGATCCTATTTAATTATTAAAACTGCTTGCTGTTCTAATGCTCTTTGTTAAATTCAGGCCCTAACATATTTGGGTCTAATTCTGATTGTGGATTTTATAAGTATGTTTAGTCTCCAGATAACATCATTCTACTACAGCTTTGTTTGGAGCTATCCCTCCAAATGAACTACTATTTAATCACCACTACCCATAACACTTGTTTATTGCTGGGTTTAGGTTATTCATGTGTTCTGACATTTATATATATCTATGTATCTGGACTTTGCCCAGCCTTAAATGTTCATAGTAGAAACTTGAAATTGTGTACACACACTCCCCTCAATGAGTAAGGAAAATGTTGGGGTTTTTTTTGTACCCCCCCCCCACACACACACACCTAAATAGGATTTTAGATGGGGGGATTCAAGGCCACTTGTCTTTTGAAAATTCAGACCTTTTTTTAGTGATCACAGCCCAACCAAAGGTAAGAAAAACTTATTCATTGATCTCCCCTTTTTCCAACTTTTTAATTGATCACCCCCAACATGGCATATATAGGTGGCAGTGATTCCGTTGGAATGTTTTAAGTCCTGTGCATATAGGCTTTGTCACCTAGGGTGAGGGGTTTTGAAAGTTGGAACCTTATAGTC
>VCCN01002456.1:2359636-2371292 GCA_006491835.1 Architeuthis dux
AAAATGGGGTGATCAATGAATAAGTTACTTCTCTTGCTTTTTGATAGGCAGTGATCACTAAAAAAGTCCGAATTTTCAAAAAACAAGTGTGAATATTGCCGGACACAAATTAGCATAAACTTACATTGCAAGTTGAACCCCATACCAAAAACCTATTTAGGGGGGGAATTTAAAAAAAAAACACCCAAAAACGTTTTTTAAGATATAAGTAAAAAATGTTTAAATTTTCAGCCCTTTAGCTCCATTGGTGTGGCCTGTACATGTCAATAAGTTACTTCTCTTGTTTTTTTAGTGATCATCATCCAACAAAAGGCAAGTGTGAATGCTGCTGGACACAGACTAGGGGACCAACTTACCATAAACTTACATTGTAAATTGAACCCCCACTAAAAACATAATTGGGGGGGGGGGTTAAAAAAACAACTTTTTTCTAGACATAATAAGGAGTGAATTTTTAAATTTTAAGCCCTCTAGCTCCATTGGTGCGGCTTGTATGCATGATACATACATACATAGCCAGCCAGACCAACTTAAAAACTGAAGAAACCTATGTTGACAGTTTCTAAAAATTGACCAGAGGGAGATGTCTGACCAGATCGTTCTGATTTCATTTCTTTCCTTCCTAGCTACTTGTGTTCAACTTCTCCTTCATTTCTTGCTTTATCTTTACCTGTTTTGATCATTCTTGAAAACATTTATAGCATCTGAAGTGAACACTATCACTTAGAGACAACAAATAGATCAAATTAGTTTTGGAAAAAAGATAGGATCAAAATGGGCAACCATACTTTGGACTCCAACCATAAAACTACAATTTCCCCTGACAAATCAGTTTTCGTGAATATTTTTCAGCCAATAAAAATAAGGAGACCAAACTTTCTTCAAAATAATCATTTTTGGATGGCAGTACTTTTTATCCCTGCCACACGTTAATAAAATATTTTGATGCAAAAACTATCCCTGCCACATGTTAATGAAATGTTTTGATGCAAAAACTATCCCAGTCACTGCTTAATACTACTAGTTCTCAAATGTTAATGAAATTTATGGCAGGGAGTTTGTTTTAGAACTAGTAGTATCAAGAAGTGGCAGGGAATGGCAGTGAGTTTGTTTATGTTTGAGAATTAGCAGTATTGAGGAGTGGCAGGGATAAAAAGTTCTGAAACTTGTTAGTCAGTAGCTATTCAAACATCAACATGACCAGGGCCAGATTAACCTATATCAGGGCTATTAGCAATATGGACCCCCCCCCACCGTTTTGTGTATAATTTTAAGTAATCGTGTGAAAAAAGTGGATTGTTATGTGCTAATGTGAAATATATTTATTCCATTTTTTAAAGAGATATTTGTTAGGACATTTTTATTAAGTTTTAAGATATTATTAACAATATCTTAATTATAGTGAGTGCTCAGACTTCACATCATGGAATGTTCTTATTTTGCCAGTTTTATTGTTTAATTCATTCTCTCTGTAGTAGTAGTAGTGATACATTTCTAAATTGCTATTTATTTTGGGCCCTACACCGTAGTGTAGTTTGCTTATAGGCTAATCCGGTTATGGTCCTGTCAAAAATAAAATTAAGAAAAATATGAATATCCCAGAATATTTCCAGGCCCCTGTTAGCTTAAGTTTACTCCGCCTTATAGTATAATCCGGCCCTGAACATGACTGCGTGTCACTCCTACCAATACATCATCACACTTACAACGGAACATTTATTTTCTATTCTCAAACAAGCATTTCCCAAACACATACATGTATTTGTACGACAACAAACTTTGATGCATTTTTGTCATACAAACTTTAACGGCAAAACCTCATTTATGCACTCTTTTTCAAAATGTTTCAACCTTGTGTCTGGTCTTCCTACTGTGTTTACTGTCCCATGGGCACCAATCAGTTAGTCTTTTCCGCTATCTATTGTCATCTCTACTTGCTAGGTGACCAGCCCATCTCCATTTTTGCTGCTTAATTATCTGTATAATATCCTTCACTTTAGACCACCCTCTGATCCATGTTGATCTTTTTCTATCTCTTAGAGTTATCCCTAGCATTGCTCTTTCCATGACTCTTTGTGCTATTTTAAGTTGGTTTTCATCTCGTTTTGTTTATTTTCATGTTTTGCATCCGTAAATCATGGCTGGTATCATGCAACTGTTGTATACTTTGTGCTTTAAGCACATTGGCAAAGTGCTCTTCAAAATGTCTCTTCATATTAAATACTTTCCAGCCTATAGGTTATGTATCGTTTTTATATCAGTCATGGTCTTTCTCTAGCTTTATTACCTGTCCTAGGTAGGAGAGACTCTAGAAGTGGTCGATGAATACACCTATCTTTATGATCTCTTTGTGGACTTTATCATTGAACATTACTTTACATCTTTATCGACAAGTGATAAACAACTGTTTTACTAGCTGCTACTATGAGGAAAGGATAACTAAAAGAATAACACCAAAATATTCTCTCTCAGATTAACTATGGTATTGCATACCCACGTCATTGCTGATTGAGTCAAATCATACTCTGTACTGTTTACTCCATTACAAATGGTTTTACTTCATAGAGCCAAATGTTGGGGGTGATCAATTAAATAATTGGAAAAAAGGGTGATCAATGAATAAGTTACTTCTCTTGCCTTTTGTTGGTTGTTGATCACAAAAAAAAAATTGGTTTGAATTTTCAAAAAACAAGCAGGCACAAACTAGTGACCAATTCAGCATAAACTTACATTGCATATTGAACTCCCCACTAAAAACCTTTTAGGAGGGGAATTTAAAAAAAAAAACCCAAAAAACATTTTCCCTATTCCTTGAGGCGAGTGTGGGTGCAAAATTTCAAGTTTCTACTATGAACAGTTAGGGCTGTGCAAAGTCCGGATACATAGAGAGATAATATAAATGTCAGAACACATGAATAACCTAAACCCAGCAATAGTATTTAAACCAGTGTTGTTGGTAGCAGTGATTAATAAGGAGGGAAATGAATCGTGTAAGCAGACTATTGAGCTGAGAAGGATTGTTAACCAGAGCCATAGCTGGGGGGGCTATTGAGAATGCCCCCTTGGCCCCACAATGGATGAAATATAGATTATAGTTCACCTACTGCACTTTATATATTTGAATATACTTTGTTTTTGACAGCAGTTGTGTTATTAAGCCAGCTTCAGTGTATTTGGGCTGGGTTTGAACTAATAAGAAAAATGATAGTTAAATTTGGTATGTCCTATATCAGAACAAAGATTATTTTTTAAAATATTGATATTCTCGGATGTGACTGTCTTTTCACTTAGGCTGTTCCATGCGTTTACCACTCTTGCTGAAAGGAAATCTTTTCTAACACCAGTGGAGCTCTGAATTTGTAGTTTATAGCTGTGTCCTCTGGTTTTACTGCACATATCATGAAAATCTGTGATCAAAGTTGCAGACAGCCATTCTTGCCTTGATTCTCCTTTAAAGGGTCGGTAGAACTCTATAGTCAACTCAGGCTTCTACCAAGTACAGGATGTTCACATTCTATCTAACCACAGTTCAGCCTTACTGTCGGGACATCCCCACAAGGGGGCGACAGACCCCCATAGCTACCACAGGCATCTGTCAGGAGAGGGACACTCCTGTCAAACCTATGGGCTCTGCGCCTATCCACAGAACTCTGGTGGCCCATAGGATGTAACCATCAGGGTTTAAAGGGTGGGGTCGACCCTGGGCAAGTCACACTTCACCTTAAAACTACACTGCTCAGGCTGGAGGTTTACTCCGCACATTGGCTCCGCTGTCTATGGTCCAAATACTGTGGAAAACCATCCACAAAATCTTTGTTCGCGAAGCCAAGCCGGACTTCTCTCAGCCCTAACCATTTATAGTAGAAACTTGAAATTTTGCATGCAGGCTGCCCTCAATGAGTAGGTTAAAATGTTTTTTTGTTTGTTTTTAAATCCTCCCACCACCCACTAAATGTTTTTAGAGGGGGGGGGGGTTCAATATGCAATGTAAGTTTATTCAGATGAAGTCAGCATTTTCTTATACACTGATAACACGGATATATTTGTACATACCTGAATTGCATGAATAATAATTCAGCCTTTGGGCTTGTTTTTCACCAATTAGGTGATAGTGCATATCTATTGCAAAGTTTTGCTTTTCATCGCATCTCACTAAACGTTGATACCAAGCCCCCAAATCTCTATCCATGCCAGTGTTGTTAGCCATTTGGGACATCTATTTATCATTAGTTGATAAACATGACTTATCAAAACCCGACTACTTGATCTTCTCAAAATCAAGTCAAGTAGGAAGCATTTCATTAAATCTTCAACTTAGTTTTCATTCCCTGGTATTACTGAAGGCCTAGTATGTGAAATTTCTCTTTCAAAAACACATATTAATCACCACTACCCAAAACACTGGTCTATTGCTGATTAAACGAGCTGAAAACTAACTCAGAATAGCACAGAGAGCCATGGAAAGAGCAATGCTAGGGATAACTCTAAGAGATAGAAAAAGATCAACATGGATCAAAGAAAGGACTAGAGTGAAGGATATTATACAACTAATTAAGCAGCAAAAATGGAGATGGGCTGGTCACCTAGCAAGAAGAGATGACAATAGATGGGGGGAAAAGACTAACCGATTGGTGTCCATGGGACAGTAAATGAAGTAGGAAAAGACCAGACACAAGATGGAGGGACGAGATAGAAAGGTTTGCCGGTAAGACTTGGCAGAGATTAGCGTCATGGAAGGAAATGGGGGAAAGGCTTTTGTCCAGCAGTGGACTTATAACGGCTGATGATTCATGTGTTCTGATTTATATGTATCCGGACATCTCTCAGCACTAACCATTTATAGTAGAAACTTGAAATTTTGCACATATGCAATTCATGTATCTACAAATGTATGGCCTGAATAATAATTCAGCATTTTGGGCTTGATTTTCACCAGTTAGGTGATAGTGCATATCTATTGCAAATTTTTGCTTTTCATCGAATCTCACTAAATATTGGAGCCTTTATTCTCAATGAGTAGGGAAAATGATTTTTGTTTGTTTTTTTTTAAATCCTCACTAAATGTTTTAGAGGGGGGTTCAATATGCAATGTAAGTTTATGCTAAATTAGTGACTAGTGTGTGCCCACTTATTTTTTGAAAATTCTGACCCCTTTTAGTGATCACAGCCCAACAATCAGTTCAGATCTAATTAAGATTTGACTCCTCTGAAAATCTCTAAACCATTATAAGTTTGTTAGTCTCATTCACTGCACACCACATGGATGACCGCAGGACTCTATGTTCAATTTTCTTCTGACGACATTGCTCGCAGCGACAAAATGCATGAAAATTTATCTTCATGATAATAAACATGTTTGAGATGTAACACGCTTTTCTCATTCTTTCTTTTCCACATTGTCTAACCATATCCACCATTCTGTTGGATTCCCTCACTTCCATACAACAAACACATTTCTAAATGTAATTGTAGTAGTAATTTTGAAGAGATCCAGTTACAATACTATGCTATGAATTTTCTTACGAGAAATAAGAAAATACTTTCAAAATGGAATACATCCAAAAAAATGTTATTGAAATTGGCCCATTGGTATATTTTTGGTGAAATTTTAAAATGTGTGGAGAAAATTTGGCTAATATTTCTGAATGCAAATTCTACTAGTTCACCGTTTTACGAGTGTAAACAAGTTTCCAAACCCAATTATCTCCGGGTTTATATTGTCTACAGAAATAATTTTTAGTTGATAATTTTTTACAATCTTTTATTAATAACAAAACGAAATATTAATTTGATCGTAATAATCTTTAAGTTACATTTTCATCGACACATGGATGGTCACTCTCTTTTACTTGGATTTTGTCTTTTTTTGTTTAATCGGACATCCAGTCTAACGGGGTCAATTTTAATGAGGATTCACTGTATGTAGGCCTTATCTAAAATTGTTTACCAAATGGTAAAAGCCAGATTATATTAAAATTTCAGACTTACACTAAGTAAATACCATTCTTGTGCACTATTGAGAATTACCAAGACCCATCTAGCTGCCTAGGCTGGTAGAACTTTTTATTCCTGGCACTCCCTGCCATACGTTAATAAAATATTTTGATGCAAAAACTATCCCTGCCACTTCTTAATGAAATATTTCAATTTTGTTTTTTTTTGTTTGTTTGCATCAAAGTATTTCATTAAAAAGTGGCAGGGAGTGGCAAGAAGTTTGTTTTATATGTGAGAACTAGTTGTATTAAGAAGTGGCAGGGATAATTTTTGCATCGAAATATTTCATTAACCAGAGTTTGTTTATGTTTGAGAACTAGTAGTATTAAGTGGCAGGGATAAAAAGTAGCACCCTGCCTAGGCAGCCTTGAGCAATTTAACTATGACCCTGTAACTTACCAATTTATTTAGCCCGAGATAAAGGAAAGGAAAGGAAATCATGTCGGCTTTGGTGTTACTTTCCATGTGAAACTGATGATGACAGAACAAAAAGAAAAATATTCTTTGGTTTTTATCGATTTTTCTGTTTTCAATTGATTCTCTGGATAATCGGTTGAAAGTGAAAGTAATCCAGCAAAAAGCTATTTTTGAATTCCCCCAACTTTTCACTCGAGGCATTTCAGACACTGGTGGATGAGAAATGCTGATGTCACTTCTGCATGGATGGTTGAATAGGTAAGTCAGTAAGGTAACAAATGTAGATATACCAAAAATAGAAAATAAACCTTAAATAATAATAATAAAAACAGGTCTGGTTAGTCACTCAATAAAAACCGTTATGTGACCAGTGTCTTTTAACAGCATTTCATGTTCGGGGTGATCAATGTTTGTTGGGCAGTGATCAATAAAAAAAAAAAGCATAAATGCTGCCGGACACAAACTAAGGGACCAATTCAGCATAGACTTACATTGCAAATTGAACCCCCCCCCACTAAAAACCTATTTTGTTAAAGAAAAAGAAAAGTGTTTTGTTCACATAATAAGGAATAAATGTTTAAATGTTCAGCCCTCTAGCTCCATTGGTGCAGCCTGTAAGCTCAAAACCTACATAGATACATATTACACAGCCAGCCAGACCAACTAGAAAATTGTAGAAACCTATGTTGACAGTTTCTAAAAAAAAAAATTAAAAAGATTAACCAAGTTGAAAAAAAATAGAAACAATTTTTTTTTCGCCAGTAATTTTGTGCTTTTAATCCATTGGACCCTAACAATCTTCCTGGGATTTTTTTTTTTTTTCGGCAAAAATGTTTTTTTAGGGTGGGTTCTATCTACAATGTAACTGTATGGTAAACAGGACTGTTACTTTCCATCAGTTGTATGGAAGTTAGGTTTTGAAGTATTCGGTTACTTACCTAGTGAAGCTTTGTTGATATTTTAATGATGATTTTTCTGTGCTATCATTTTTTGATGGGGGGGGGGTATGTAGGGCTGCCTGAGGGTGTGTGTGTGTGTGTGTGTGTGTGGGGGCACCTGCCCAGGGAGGGTTTTTTTTTAACTTAGTTAACGGATGTAGATCTTTACCAAAACAATTAAGTATGAAGTAGAGGATCCACCCGCTCCCCTTCTCTTTTTCAGTATACAAAGTCTGTCCAGAAAGTTGTAGAGTTTAGTCATAAATAATACCTGATAATATCTGTTTTGATTGTGTAATGTTTCATTAGAAATAATAAGTATGTATGTGTTGCATGTACAGGCAGCACCATTGGAGCTAGAGGGCTGAAAATTTAAACATTTCCCCATAAGTTTTTGTTGGGCGTTCAAGTTTTTTTATTTATTTATTTTTTTTTAATTAAAAAGTGGTAGGTGTGTACTTATTTATAGGCGATACTGTGTTGGATAACCTGCCGCCATGGGTCGCCTCGTCGTGGGTTGCTCATTTGCCGGAGGGAAATCCTGAACTTGGACAACCAAAGGAAGGACTCAAAAGCTGGTTGTAAAAATGAGACATTTTTATTTCATAGTGTACACTTCGTCGGTCGGCAAATGAAGAGTGGGTGAGAGATAAGGAGAACCATCAGTTTGTCCCCCAACAGGGACAGCGGTCTCGTGCCTTCTGGCTCCGCTGATGTCTCTTCTCTGCTGAGTCCTCTGAGTTTTCTGTCCTGGTCTGCTTTATAGGTTTCTCTAACGCCCACGCAGGTGTCATTTCCAGTTTCCAATATGTTAAGGTGACCAGGTCACCTCCATTTCCGCACAGGTGTTGACCTGGAAATGACCCCGCGGCAGTATATCATAACTGTACATACATAGACAGCAAGCCAGACCAACTTAAAAACTGAAGAAATCTATGTTGACAGTAATGGTTTCTAATTTTAACATCTATATGAGCTTATTGCTATCTCAAAAGCAGAGAAGCAGCAAGGGAATTCAGTTGATGTGCCAAAACAGGTTGTAGCAATTTTTGATGGATAACAGTTTTATAGCTAAATAGAACTTATCACAAAAACTTCATTTATCATCGACAGCAGCAGCTAGTGGTTTTATAAAGCTCTTGTCATTGTCCATTAAATATGTTTGGAACTTTTTTCCATAGCACATTAAGACAGAATGACGTCAATGTAGCGATAGATAGGCAGATTCATTCACTGACAGATCTCATTTGTTCACAGAATAAATCAACCGTGGCAGAATATGCAAACATCTCTCTTGGATATAACAATAGCATTTGAATCAAGTGGCTCTAAAAAAAAAAAAAAATGAAGTTTGGTTTCAGAATTTTAGAAATGACTGCAACCAATCAATGTTACAGGTAAAGGGCTTGGAGAATGTATTAAAGAAAAAGATTTTTAAAACAGTTTTCTTGAGATGCCAAAGAAAAGAGACTTCTTTTGCACCTTACCAAGAAAAATACTTGGAAGAGATAATGACGGTGTGGTTGATCAGCTCACTATTTCTCTGATGGGGTCTTGTTTAAAGACTGTTGATTTTTGTAGGATTAACGCTAAAAAAAACCCCAAAGGTGGGAAGGCTTATAAGCAGAATGGTAATAATGAGGCAGATCCACAAGGCATCAAAAGAAATACGGTCTGAATGCATGAAGGAACAGGTTTTCTTGAGTAGCAATGGAATAAAAAGGGGGGGAAAATGTCAGGTTATCAACTATGAAGTAAAATGAATTGTTCTTTGGGTAATATAAAAAGAAAAAAAAAAGAAGTCTTTGAGGAAAAAAATGAAATGTTAGAATTATACAAATCATCTCTCATTCCACATTTCTATCTTCCCCCTCTCTCTCTAGTTCTGATTAGAAACCATCAACCAAAACTGTCAACATATGTTTCTTCAGTTTTTTAGTCAGTCTGGCTGGCTATTACATGTACAGGCCACACCAACGGCGCTATAGGGGTGAAAATTTAAACATTTACTCCTTAAGTCTAGAACATAGGTTTTTAGTGATAATGAAAAGTATAGAAAATAGACTGCTTCAGAAGAGTATTGTATATTTGATTTTTATTAATCCACTGAATATTCTGAAAATATACAGGGTGTTCCTAAAGTCTGGACACCATAGGCAAAATGCATATTTTCAATTAAAAACTTTTGAACAACATTTTATTTAATTGAAATATTAATAAATAACATCTTCAATGTGTTTATCACCATTTGTGATGCAAAGTTCAATGCGCTTTGCGAGATTCACATGAACCCACAAGCCAATTTGACAAAGAACAGAAATATTGTAGCTACACAGTAACTTGACTTGTTTTGCCTTGTGGAGGAAGCGAGAGAAGGCTACTACTAGAATTGTCACTCACGGACGCAGAGAGAGCATCATCGCGACCCCAAGGTCTGGCCTGACAAACTTCACTCTACTGCTGCTCCTACTATTTTTCCCATTTTTATTATAATCTCTGGGTCTTTTTTAGCCACGCCTACTTCTTAGAAACACATTTTTGCACATGTGTTTTTAATAACTCTGAGATGGTTTCTCTTGAAATGGTCATCTCCGGAAATTGCTAATCTATTCCTAACGACCAGCTAACATTTTGGCAAAAACTTGCACCGAATTCTTCACCTTCGACCCTAGCTGTCTGGGTCAACTTGTATTTTTAGCTACATCGCTTCTCGCTGACCATTACGTAACATTATGACCTAGGGAAAGTATTCGTTTCTCTTTGGAAAGGCAAGGAAGACGTATGTACAATATAGAGGTTTAGGTAAATATCTATGTGTCCTGGTATTTCATGTCACCCTATAATGATCGACTTATGCCCAGATAGAGTTGCGTCTATACTACCAGAAGATGATCCGTACTCAAGTCGACACATGAATGTATAAACAGGTAAAACTATTTTTATAAAAGCTTCATTATTGCTGTATTCGTTTGCTTGATAGTGTAATGGTTAGCATGTCTGTCTCACAAGCAGGTTCGATTCCCGGTATGAGCGACGAGTGTGGGAAAACTCTTCATTAGGACAAATTGTGCACTCACCAGCTAATTGAGTACACTCTAAGCTGTGTGATTAAGGTGGAAGTATCCCGTCGGTGGACTTGCATCCTACCAATTTATTTTTATAAGTTTTTATGACCAGGGTGGTCATAAAAATAAATTCCTGGTCTCGACCAGACTTGAAATTTGCAAGGATCACTAAGCTGATGCATGCAAAGGAAACCGGGACTTTGTCACCAGACAGATATTCTCCAATGGGGAGTTGTCTCTTAAGAGCTGGACGCTTAACCATGATGAATTGTATCCAGAAATTGTATAATGACAAAAGACTTAAAGTAACAGATGTTGCCCACATGGCATCAGCTGCAATTGATAAACATTGCAGAAAGAAAATGTTTTTGTATCATAAAAAATAAAAAAGAGCCCAAATACTTAAATGGTGAAAATATGCATATGACACATCAATAAAATGTACGTATACCATATCAAACTAGCATTCCAAGGGAAATTATGAATCACCACCACCCATATATGCTGTGTTGGAAAAAGAGGTGATTAATGAATAAGTTACTTCTCTCGACTTTTGTTAAGCTGTGACCACTAAAGAAAAATCTGGATTTTCAAAAAAAAAAAACCAAGCGGGCACAAACTAGTGATCAATTTAGCATAAAATTTCTTTGTATATTGAACACCCCTCTAGAAACCTATCGGGGGGGGTTAAAAAAAACATTTTTCCCTACTCATTGAGGGGAGTGTGCATGCAAAATTTCAAGTTTCTACTATGAATGGTAAGAGCTGGGGGAAATCAAGATATATTGATAGATTGTTTTGTTTAACGGCACATCAACCTTTGGTGGGTCATTCTGTAGGGGAAGGAGATCCCATGTCCCCGTGACTAGAGACTTGAGAGGGGAGAATCCCAAATCCCTGTCACTGAGACAAATGCCATGAGGACCGGGATAAAGGGGGGGGGGAGATCCCAAAAGCTTCCAGGACGATACCCGAGCATGCCACAAGGACCCCCGAAGGGTCGTGGTTCTCTGAACTTTGAGGCCATGGCGGTTTCGAAGAACAGATACTACACTTTGATCTTAGCCAAAAGGCCGGGAATTCCAGCCCCATATACATTGATAGATACATATAAATGTCAGAACATAAGAATCTAAACCCAGCAATAAACTAGTGTTGTGGGTAGCAGTGATTAAAACTGTAAAGATTATCCTGAGGTGAATTACATCCAGTTATAAACCCTGATAAACATCATGGAGACAA
>VCCN01002456.1:2447465-2458916 GCA_006491835.1 Architeuthis dux
ACAATGTGTAAAATGGTTTACAATAAACAAAACAATACCATTGCCGTGCTGGCCTTACTGAAATTGTGATTAAATTAAAAATTAGGATGAATGTAAATAGTCAAAAATTAATAAAATGATTTGTTTGAGTTTTAGTAAAATACGATTTTTTTTATTTGATTTTTTTTATTAAATCAAGTATTATAAACCATTTTTATTAATTTTTGACTACTATTACAATGAATAAGTTACTTATCTCGCCTTTTGTTGGGTTGTGATCACTAAAAAGATCTGAATTTTCAAAAAACAAGCAGGCACAAACTAGTGACCAATTTAGCATAAACTTACATTGCATATTGAACCACCCACTAAAAACCTATTTTGGGAACTTTAAAAAAATCCCTGAGGTGAGTGTGTGTGCAAAATTTCAAGTGTCTACTATGAACGGTTAGAGCTGGGTAAAGTCCTGATACATAGATACATATAAATGTCAGAACACATGAATAGCCAAAACCCAGCAATATTCTTTTGTAGTGTTGTACTTATCTTTGGATGGCAACATATTCATATTTCATTTGAATATAAATAATACCTGATAATATCCGTTTAGATTGTGTAATATTCCACTAAAAATAATAAAATCCTGCTATATTTGGTTTAAAAGAAAATTAAATTTCTATACAATAGTTGTAGGTGTGTATTTATTTATGGGCGATACTGTAGGTGGCGGTGATTCATAATTTTCTTTGGAATGCTGGGTTTTTTTTATCAAGTCTGCTGCTGTCACGCTATTATGTCATCTCCACGATCCTCTATTCAGAATAATTGATAAAACACAAAGTAGCATATTGTAGCCTAATATGAAAATGGTTATATCAATTCAGATTTCTCCATGGATTCACTGAAGAAAATCTGAATACACCTTAAGTTTTCAGCGTGAAATGGGGCAGATAAAGACTTATTAATAGTAGATAATCTTTTTTTATTGCTTTTTTACGCCAGCTCCATAGAAACAACTAATAGAGAGACTACACAAACAAACCCTTCAGATCTTTGTTGCACAACCCATGCAGCGAAGCTCTCAAGGAGATTGTTTTTTTTCTGCTTGACCAAATAATATTGGTTTTACCAACTTTTGTTCGGACAATCTAATCTCTTTACTAGTGTTGGTCTGTCTGTCTACACAATATTTCCAAAAGTTCAATGAATTTCAATGGTTTTTTTGGGGGGGGAAGGATGAGCCATGGGTTAAGGAAGAATTGATTAAATTTTGGGGTTGATCTAGGAATTCTTTACAGTTACCTCCTCTGCATTGTAGCTATAGATGAACTGATTTTCATTCAGTTTTTAGTGACATTGGCAGTGGTATGTGCTCTCTTAATTTTTGTTATCATACCACTGATTTTATATTTATCTACTTTGTTTATAGAATTATAGAAACAGAATTTTATAGTAATCTAACTACAATTGAAGAAATCTGTCAGTGTCACCACAATGACTCAACAACTGGTCATTGTACGAAGTTGACATTCGCCAGATATATTAGTCAGCACACAAGACATTGCAGTGTCGAGTTTGAAGTTGTTTGGATCAGCGGTTCTTGAGAAATCTAAGGCATCACGATTACTCGACAACTGGCCATTGTATGAAATGGACATTCGCCAGAAATATTAATCAGCACACTAGGCAGTGCAGTGTTGAGTTTAGATTTCTCGAACTGCTGATCCAAAATTCAATGAAAACTAGCATTCTAAGAGAAATTATGAATCACTGCCACCCATATATATATGCTGTGTGGGAGTGATCAATTAAAATGTTGGAAAAAGGGGTAATCAATGAATAAGTTACTTCTCTTGCCTTTTGTTGGGCTGTGATCACTAAAAAAAGGTCTGAATTTTCAAAATACAAGCAGGCACAAACTAGTGACCAATGTAGACTTACAATGCATATTGAAGCCCCCACTAAAAACCTATTATGGGGGGAATTTAAAAAAAATAAATAAATAAACCAAAAAAACATTTTCCCTATTCATTGAGGGGAGAGTGTGCGTGAAAAATTTCATGTTTCTACTATGAACGGTTAGGGCTGGGTGAAGTCCGGATATATAGATAGATACATATAAATATCAGAACACATGAATAACTTAAACTCCGCAATAAACCAGTGTTGTGGGTAGTGGTGATTAATAAATAAGACATTAAAAAATTCTAGCTCTTTCTTCATAGTTTATATAAATTATCTCACTTGACTTCCGTTCTTTAGAATTAAATTTTTGCTAAATCACTTGTTTTTAGATATTCTATATCTAAATTTAGATATTTTTTGTTGCATTTTGGTTATAAAAAAATTGTTTTTAGATATATCAGTTTAGATATGTTTTTTTTTTTTTATGTGGCTCAGATATGTTTAGATTATTTTGGCTAAATCTTGATATTTTTTAGATATTTGGTAAAGTTCAGTGTCTGATATCTAGATATTTTTGGATATCTTTCGCCTCAATTTTGGATATTTTTTAAAGATTTTTTCTGGAACAGCTAGATATTTTGGGGTTTTATTTTTTCCTCAATTTTGGATATAAAAATTTCAAAAGAGTTGGCAACGCTGGTCTGGCCCCTTCTAAACTTGCACCTTTGGAATGGGCCCTAGTAGTAATAATCATAAAAGAGGAAAGTCCAAAGATAAAAAAAGGCTGAAAACCTTTGAAATTACAAGGGAACTGTGTAATTGTCATTAATGCCAGAGTTAATTGCCTTATTTGCTCGGCTAATGCATCCGTGGGTTGATGGGTAATGGATTATCCAAATAGATTTGGATTTGATGATCAATAATCTTCATTAGTGATTGCCATATTGAACACTTCGGCCTTTATAAAGGTAAGAAACCGTCTACCAAAACTGTCAACACAGGTTTCTTCAGTTTTTAAGTTGGGCTGGCTAGATGGCTTGCTGTGTCTAACACGCATACAGACCACACCAATGGAGCTAGAGGGCTGAAAACATTTATTACTTATGTCTAGAAAAACGTTTTTGGTTTTTTGAAAATTCCTCTCCTAAATAGTTTTTGGAGGGGGTCAAATTTGCAATGTAAGTTTATGCTTGAGTGGTCCCTTAATTTGTGTCCGGCAGCATTCAAGCTTGTTTTGTGAAAAATTCAGACTTTTTTAGTGATCACCAACAAAAGGGGTGAAAGAAGTAACTTATCCATTGATCGCCCCTTTTTTCCAATTTTTTTTAATTGATCACCCAACATGGCATGCTGCTAAAAGACATTGCTAATGTGACGGTTTTCTCTTGAGTGACTAACCAGACCGATTTTATTTCTTTTCGCTTGTCAAATGGATTGGCTCTGTAAACTTGATGGGAACATTTATGAGAAAATGGCTGAATGAGACCAGATTAAGAGACATCAGATCACAAAGATGAATATTGAAAATGCAGCTGCTGTTTATTTAAGAAAAAAGTATAGAAAGAACAAAATCCATGCTACCAGATGCTGCAAAGAAAACACTTCAATATATAACAATAAATTTGTTTTAAGTGTCCAGATACACAAGTTATAGGTGTGTTATTCTCATTTTATTGTGACAATGCTGAAAAAGAAAATGGTGGAGATCTCAAACAGCAGTTAAGTAAGATGATATATTTATCATCAAGAAATGTCCTGGATGCATAAAAACAGACACAAATGTCCAGGGACACCAATGACTGGTACACATTTGTCCTGTCGTGTAACATACATTTTGGTCCTAATTGGCTCTGTTCACTTCTAACAAGAAAAGCAGTTTGCCCCCATAATGCCCATAAAAACATTGGTCATCCTTAAAATTCAAGTTTATTAACCCTTTATGGGGCAAATGACTATATATGATCACTTAAATTGTGTCCAAAGATTTGTTTATATTTTCCATTTTTGTTCACTTTTTGGGTGAGGTACTTAATCAGAGGGGGTTTTGTCCCAATAAACATAAAAAATTTCAGAAAACTGAAAATACTTGTAATTAAGTCTAGTTTAACATACAAAAAGGTTGTTTTGATATCTAAAATAATTTTAGGGCTGCCATATAAAGGGTTTTAATCAACTTCTCTTTCTAGACCAGTGGTTCCCAACCTTTTTTGAGTCATTCCCCACTTTTGTTAATAAGTTTACTAGTATTCTCTCTTCCCATTTATTAAGTTGCAACAAAGAATAATTTCAAATAACTTTATTGTACATATAATTAAACAGTTTCATACTAAGAATTAGTTTAATTTTATAATTGTACAGCTGCTGCTGTGTATTTGTTACTCAAAGAAAGCAAGCGAAAATAATTAGAACACATCATTTGAAATTCCAATTTATTACAAAAGAAAAATGTCTAGAACAGTAGTTCCTAACCAGGGGGGAATTCTGCTATCGTAACTGATATACACATCAATGTGATCTCTGTTCTTGTGTTTTTGTTACTAGTTCTTCGATTTGTGGGTGTATTAGTGAGAGAGAGCACATCTTAAATCATTCTCAACTTGGAGCTTATTTCGAGCCTTCGACTTGATAGAAGGTTTTCTGCTATCTATCTCTAGACTGGACTTTTATTTTTACCTAACAGACTTATTCCACCATTGGACTACACCCCCCCCCACACACACACACCAAGTTGGGAACTTCTCTCCTAGACATATGACTATGTTTTCTTTCCTATACATGAAAGAACAGTTCAGAATTGAAACTTTTAGACATTTTATACCAACAAACAAAATGTTCGTCTTCTTTAAAGACTTGAATCTCCAGTTTTTATAGAGATTTGATTTTCTTTATTTTGTAATGTTGGGAGCCATGTTTCTTTGCTGTAATGTGATATCATTTTGAGAATTTATTGTTTAATGTTTTATTACATACCGAGTAATCATTTTTTAGTTAATTAATTTCTGTCTTATTTCAGTGTGATGTTCTACAACTATGCTGGAGGAGTGATAGCTCTCAACCGAGAGAATGTAAAGAAAATAAATGGTTACTCTAATCTGTACTGGGGATGGGGTAATGAAGATGATGATTTATCAGCCAGGTGAGAGACCTTTTTTTTAATTATTTCATGATTTTATGAAAAGAAAATATAATATAGCAAATATTGAGCAGAAGGTCTGGATCAAAACCGTTTTGATCCAGACCTTCTTGAGGTCACCAAATGCCATACCACTGATAAAATATAGCAACACAGACACACATAAACAAGCTACACCCAAATATTCTCACACACACGCAAACCTTGGCATCCTCTAGCACACACACACATTCACAGGGTACTAACAAATCACCAACATCAACACATTACACACCCCAGCACACACACACACTTTTCCCCAAGACGCTTTGGTCATAGAAGGTACACTGAGGTCAATACATTGAGGTCACCAAATGCCATACCACTGATAAAATCTAGCAACACAAACACACACACACACACACTCTCGACAGTGAGATTCACCAGTATTCACATCACTATCAAAATCCTTCATTTAGTTAGAAACCTTGGTTAGTGCACACATGCCAATTCGCTTTCTCTGATTTTCCTTTTGAAAACGACCTAATAAGTCGAAACATGTTAAGGTATTAAATAAATTACTTGCAAATTATTCTGAGTCACCACATTGTCTTTTTCCTAGCATCATTATGTCGGATAACCTTTATTCTTTTGTACACACCCACACACACACACATATGAAGGATGATTTCTTATTCGACAGAATATGATAATTATAATGACATTTATTAGTTGAGAACCTATATTTGCCCGTCACTGGTGTGAGCGACTGCTAAACGAGCGGGCTAAATGTGAATAAAGAAACAAACTCTGTGCGGGGATCAAACCTGCATCCACCTTGGAAGCTATCTTATACGCAGGCACTGCTCTACCGACTGAGCTAACGAAGGTCTCATGGTAGGCAGGAGTCGGCGCCGGGCAAATATAGGTTCTCAATTAATAAATGTCATAATTATCATATTCTGTCGAATAATCATTTGATTTCATACTGTCGACATTGAGAGCCACATTATATTTGTGCCTAAAATACAAATGTGAGAAGAGAAGTCAAAGCGTAGGATTAAAAGATGCTTCAAAAACTGTTCATTTTCAGATAAGTGGGAATTTGAATTATTATGAATAAAAAGTTACAAACCCGCGCAAAAGATGTTTACCCCACTAAGACAGTCTAGTTTGCACAATACACAGAACACCCACGGTATAAATCTCGACTCAACTAAGTAATTAGAAACCGTCAACATAGGTTTCTTCAGTTTTTAAGCTGGTCTGGCTATCTATGTATTGTACCATAGCGAAGAGGTACATAAATGAAAATAGATAAACAAAAAGAAAAAATCGGAAGTTCAAAATATACAGATTGAGACTAACTAAAACAATCGACCGGATACTTTTGATAAACAAGAGTGGTGCTTTGGATAACATCAAAGGATGACTTAGGAGGAAAGGAAGTGCGAGTCAAAACATCGACGGAAAATATATAAAAGTAGAAATCTGTTTAATAAACAAGCAAAGGGTTAATTCAAAATATATAAACTAAACAAACAACTTAGAAACCATAAACAAGGACAGTATAAATAGCACTGACAGAGCGAAGACAAGATAGTGTCTCCCAGATACGGACAAAGTTGCCTCGACAGCCGCTCTCTCTCAGTTTTATGGGAATATCTGTGTGTGACAAGAACCTCTGTAGAATTACGAATAAACATTATATTCTTTAATCAGAGAAATCGTCTCTGTCTTGATCCTTTGTTACGTTTCAGGCCAGTTCTTTCCAGAGACCAACCTCTGTCTTCCCGAAGTCTGGACACATCGTTTGCCTTGACACCGTCCACAACAAGGAGTTATGAACACAACAAATGGTTGTTGAATGTTTATCCCCAAGCCTCCAAGGCGGAGATAATATAACAGCATGTGTCCTGCACCAATGCAGTGCGTGGTCTGGAGATTTAAACATTTACTACTCCTTATTATGTCTAGAAAAAACTTCTTTTTTAAAAAAAAATTCTCCCTTTAAATAGGTTTTTTTATGGGTGAGGGGGGGGGGGTTCAATTTGCAATGAAAGTTTATGCTAAATTGGTCCCTTAATTTGTGTCATTCATTCTTTTTGGAAAACAAGACTTTTTTAGTGATCACTGCCCAACAAAAGGCGAGAGAAATAACTTATTCATTGATTCCAAATTTTCCAAATTTTAATTGATCACCCCCAACACGGCCTGCTGCCAAAAGACAGTGCTGAATTTCTGTTCCAATACTTCTGAAGAATACTGTTGAAAAACCAAAAATATTCTTTTTTCTTTTTTGAAAATTCCCTCCAAAAATAGGTTTTTAGTGAAGAGTTCAATTTACAATGTAAGTTTATGCTAAATTGGTCCCTTAGTTTGTGTCCGTCAGCATTCATGCTTGTTTTTGGAAATTCGCACTTTTTTGGTGATCACTGCGAAACGCAATGTGAGAGAAGTAACTTATTCATTGATCACCCCCAACACGGCCTGCTGCCAAAAGACAGTATCGTGACGGTTTCCATTGAGTGACTAACCAGACCTGTTTTGAAGTAATAGTCAGGAAAGCTGTTTAATCCAGGCAGTGCCGAATCACCTTGCTAGTGTATGTCTTCCATCTTAAATGCTCGTTTCTGCTCTCACATACATTCATATTCACTTATTACTGTCTTGTTTATCACTTGAGCCTGGTGACTGAGTATCGTTGGCTGGTCAATACCCGCACACCCTAGAATAGCCAAACTGTCTACTCTGATGGCCATAATGTCAGTGCCTATTACTTTGGGTGTCTACAAGCCCAGCCATATGCAAAACCAGGCCTGATTTCTGATTCATCTCGGCTTCACTGGATAGCGGGCCTAAAGTAGAATCCTGTTTTGTTGATGTGTTTGTCTCAGCTCAATGATAGAAGGCGCCTGTCACTGTTGAACGATCAAAATTGCCTGCCATGCCAGTCAAAAAAAGTGAGCCTTTGACTAAATGATCGACAATATAATGTTAATATCGAACTGTCTGCTGGTCAGCAGTGGATTCATTTTAGACTTGCTGTAGTGCCCGGCTTGGAATCATTTTATAGCATGATAATTATAACACACAAACAAAAAATATACAATTTTTATAGCATGATAATTATAACACACAAACAAAAAATATACAATTTTTATTCAATTATAATGCATTAAAAGCCCCAAAATACATTACACTATTAAGCAGGACAAAGGAAATATGTCTTTTGAGTGAGATTGTTATTATGGGTTACGGAACATTCAGAGCAGGCAAATTCAAAGCAGGGGATTTCATCTGATATCACTAATCTATGAAACTCATGAGTAAAATAAGTAATAATTTATTTTTTACAATGTTATTCAAAGCTTTTGAGGGCAATAAGTAAAATAAAATATTTTTAAATAAAGTTGTTATCACTAAAAGAAAAAACAAAAATTAAATCTAATTTTGTTGTTTGTTTGTTAATCTCAGAGATAAAAACGTTTTAAAAACAATGATTAAAAATACATGCTTAACTTTAAATTTACTTTACTATACTAAATAAAAATAAAAACTTTTCAGAGTCATTTATTTTTCAACAGTATCAATATTTTTGCTGCTATTTGTATTCATAACAATTTTGAAAAATAAAACATACCAACTTTCATAACTAAACTAAAAACAAAAATTCGATACCATGTAGTTTATTTTTTTAAACTGAAAAGTTTTTATTTTTATGTAGCATAGTAAAGTAAAGTAAAGTACGTGTTTCATAGATTAGTGATAGCAGATGAAGCTGATGTTTTATTGTTTTGGCTATAAAAAGTGGCTAGGAATTCCACTATGAATTTACCTGCTATGATTTTGCCTGATACATGTTATTATAGCCCTAAAATTGTGAAGGGAAAAGATAGGCAGAATGATACTGTTTGCCTTTCTTGTCAAAGTCCAGTCCAAGTCTGAGACTGGAGTTGACTTTGTTTTTCAACAAGAACAAGAACAATCCTCATCTAATTTAGGGAACGAAAGAGGCAAAGAAGAAAGGGAAAGTGACAGAGGGAATGAAATAATGAGGAGAGATTAAAGGGAAGGACAAAACAGTCCATTTCTTGTTGCTCACAGTCAGGGGGTTCGGGGCCTGCGTTATCAAACATAGTGTAGAGATTGGTCTCCTCCTTAAGAGCATTAACGGGATCACCACGAAAGGCTCTCTATATGATCCCCAGCTTATTTACGTTTACTTATGAGTTTCATAGATTAGCGACAGCAGATGAAGCTGATGTTTTATCATTTCGGCTATAAAAAGTGGCTAAGAAATAGACATGGCTAGGAATTCCACTATGAATTTACCTGCTATGATTTTGCCGGATACATGTTATGGCCCCAGATGTATAGTGCCTAGATAATGACCAGGCTTGGCATTGCTTAACTTTTGTGGTCATACGGGAACCGTTGTGTCCAATGCGATTTGGCCGTAACGATAAAATAATCAATTCCTATCAACATCTGGTTTTAGTCTTTTACTTATATCTGTATATTTCTGGTTAGAAACTGTCAACATAGGTTTCTTTCAGTTTTCAAGTTGGTCTGGCTGGCTATGTATGTATCACACGTACAGGCTGCACCAATAGAGCTAGAGGGAGGAAAATTTAAACATTTACTCCTTATTATGTATAGAAAAAATTCTCTCCCAAAATAGGTTTTTAGTAGGGGGCGTTCGATTTGCAATGTAAGTTTATGCTAAATTGATCACTGGTTTGTGTCTGCTTGTTTTTTGAAAATTCAGATGTTTTTTAATAATCACTGCCCAACAAAATTCATTGATCACCCCTTTTTCCAATTTGTTAATTTGCTCACCCCCAACACAGCAAGCTGCCAAAAGATGTTGGCCATGTGATGGTTTCTATTGAATGACTAACCAGACCTGTTGATTTCTTTTTCACAAGTATATTATTAATCAAGGATTTTAGATAAGTGGTTCCAATGGTCAATTAATGATAATTAATGGATGTCATCTGATTAGGTTCACAAGGAGGTCAGCTGTGTAAACAACAATTAGTGGTAGATAGGCATTGACCCATTAACTGTGGAAGGTGGTGAAGAGTAATAGTTATCCATTGCCAGAAACAGAACTCTCTGTTCAAAACCTGTGACATTGTTTACACAATTTTGATAGCATTTGGCAACATTTGTTTATGTAATAAAACTATTTGTTTCGAATTGATTAAAAAAAAAGAACAGGTTTGGTTAGTCATGACCAATGTCTTTTAGCAGCATACCATGTTGGGGGTGAACTAGTTATTTCTTGTGCCCCTTTGTGGGCAGTGTTCACTAAAAAAAAAGTCTTTGTGGGCAGTGTTCACTAAAAAGAGTTAGGTAGTTTAATGAAAGGGCAGGAAGGGAGAGGGCAGAAAATAGTTTAATGAGGGTAGGAAGCATAAACCAGATTTTACATGGATTTGAACACTGTTTACAGAGATAAACAAACTATTAGAAACTGTCACCAAAAATGTCAACATAGGTTTCTTCAGTTTTTAAGATGGTGTGGCTATGTATGTATCGCACATACAGGCCGCACCAATGGGCTGAAAATTTAAACATTTACACCTTATGTTTAGAAAAAAACGTTTTTTGTTATCCCCCCCCCCCAAATAGGTTTTTAATGGGGGAGGGGGTTCAATTTACAATGTTTGTGTTCATGCTTGATTTTTAGTGGTCTAACAAAAGGCGAGAGAAATAACTTATTCATTGATCACCCCTCTTTCCAATTTCTTAATTGCTCACCATTACTGCGAGAGAAATATTTTGTTCATTGATCACTGTTTTTTTCCAATTTTTAATTGATCACCCCCAACACGCCGACAAAAGATGTTGGTCACGTGAAGGTTTCTATTGTGTGAATAACCAGACCTGTCAGTATTTGTTTTAAAGTTGTATTTTTTTTTTTTTTAACAAACTCGAAGATGTACTTGGGAAAGATTCATAATTTCTTTTATTAAGGTGCTTATAAGTAATTCAATATAAGTTGTTTCTTTCTCTTAGAACGAGAGATGCTGGGCTACTATTAACTCGACCCCCTGAATATATTGGAAGATACAAAATGGTTCGCCACGTCAAAGATAGTCGAGCAGAACATGGGTGAGTGGCAATGATTTCTTTTTGTACTTCTGCTATACAGTAAACCCTTTCCTTTATCGAACCTCAATATAATGAATTTCAGCTTTAACAAACACGTGGATCCATTGGAACTGAATTTAGATTAACCAAACGAAGTTTGATAAATGTAGCGAACACATGGACCATAACAAACTTTCTTCTTATTTACCAAACGAAGTTATATTAAATGAGGTGAACACGTGGACCATAAACTTTCTTCTTATTTACCAAATGAAGATAACTAGATAAACAGAACAGCCAAGTTAGTTTTGCTTAACTCTTATATTCATTAATCATTTGTAATTGACAGTGGA
>VCCN01002456.1:2463144-2478824 GCA_006491835.1 Architeuthis dux
ATAGGCTCTCACTAATAAGTGTCATTATAATTATCATTTACTAATATGTATAGTAAAAACTTTGTTTTTTTGAAAATTCACCCCCTAAATAGGTTTTTAGTGGCAGTTCAATTTGCAATGTAAGATTATGCTAAATTGATCCCTTAGTTTGTGTCCGGCATCATTCACAATTGTTTTTTGGAAAATTCAGACTTTTTTAGTGATCACTGTCCAACAAAAAGTGAGAGAAGTAACTTATTCATTGGTCATCACTTTTTCCAATTTTTTAATTGATCACCCCCAACATGGAATGATGCCAAAAGACGTTGGTCACATGTCAGTTTCTATTGAGTGACTAACCAGACCTATTTATCCCTTATCTTCTTTAAGTTCTTTTTATTCGCTTATAAATAAATTGCAATTTGTTTCTTCTTCAGTTATTAATGACTGCTACCCATAACACTGGTTTATTGCTGGGTTTAGGTTATTCATGTGTTCTGACATTTATATGTATCTATCCGGACTATGACCAGCCCTAACCGTTGATAGTAGAAACTTGAAATTGTGTGCACACACTCCCCTCAAGGAGTAGGGAAAATGTGTTTTTTTTGTTTGTTTTTGGGGGGAAAATCCTCCACCCCCACAATAGGTTTTTAGAGGGGAGGTCAATATGCAATGTAAGTTTATGCTAAATTGGTCACTAGTTTGTGCCTGCTTGTAATTTGAAAATTTAGTGATTACAGCCCAATTTTTTAATTGATCACCCCCAACACAGCATATATGGGTGGCAGTGATTCATAATTTTCCTTGGAATGCTAGTTAACAAATTGAACCATCAAGTGGATATGACTGGTATGAATTTCTATCTGAGGGCAAAATGTTTACTCATAATTAAAATGGAATTTAGATAAGTATCCAAGAGGGAACTATTGTTCAATCTTTGTAGCACTGAAATTCCAGAGTGATATAACCGTTGCTATGACTGACATATTCTTAACCAGGTTTTGTACTAAAAAAGAAATCAGCAGTTCGACTTATACTCAGGTCAGTCAAAAATGGCCGATCCTTTTGCTTATATGGATACAGCGTTGATAAACACAATGCACATTGGCGAACGATAATGCCCATTGTTTTAACTCAATTCATTACCATGGTTTTGTATGAAATGTTATGTAGTTAGTATAATGTGCATATTATGTAATATCCTTTTAAAATAATAAGAAGGTAGATTCGTCATTCATAAGAAGGGGATATCTTTCATGACAACTTTATGGCAAAATAACAGACTCAGCTTATATTCGAGTCACTCGATTTTCTGAAATCTTATGTTCAATTCCAAACGGTTGACTTATATTCAAGAATATACAGTATTCCCTATTCTATCAAATAGATAATCTATGTTTTTAGGCTACTGGATGACTTCCTATCAAAGTTTTACTAGCAACAAATTATGACTGTTATGAGACCAGAGAAATATTTCTGTGAGCCAAAGTTATTTAGGCTCCTTTGCTCATCTGCTTATATGACACATGTATGTGGGTTAGACTTTTTGTACCCTTCATCCCTTCCATTGTCTAGGGGAGATAACCCCTTTTGTCAAATAAAGATATTTTTCATTTAATTTTATCCGATGAAGTATTATAAATCATTATTATTAATTTTTATCACTACTTTTTACTTACAGCTTAATTTTATGTACATATATTTATATTATTTACTTTATCCGAGCTCAATGTTTTAGTTGCTTTTTTATTCTTTTTAACCGATAAAAAAATTTGCTTGTCACAGATTAAAGATATTTTTCATTTAATTTATCTGAAATTATTAATTTTTATGACTTCTTTTTACTTGCAGCTTAATCTTTTGGTTTGCTTTTTTTATTCTTTTAACCAACTTGAATAAAAGTTACGATAAAAAAAAAGAAGCTTCCCTTTCACAGATTTATTCATTTTTCCTCACCCATTTAAAGCTTTGAAAATCTATGGTAATGTTTTTATGCATGGAAGATTTTAAACTTTAAAAAGAATAAAAAAGCAACTAAAATAATGAGCTTGGATTAAGTAAATAACAAACAAATATACATAAAATTAAGCTGTAAGTAAAAAGTAGTCATAAAAATTAATAATGAATTATAATATTTCATCAGATAAAATTAAATGAAAAATATCTTTATTTGACAAAAGGAGTTATTTCCCTTAGAAGCAGAAGGGTACAAAAAATATAACTGCATGTATGTCTATTATTCACTGCACTGTGTGTAGCGAAATGCAGTGCATCTGCATTCTGACTGCGCTGAAGTTGTGTGCATTGAAAATGTGCGCATGTATGTGCTAGCATGAAAATGTATGTGTTTTTAGCTCTCAGGGATTGGAACCCCCTAATTAATATGTAATTCAAGATTTGGAAATTCAAAATTTTTTACAGTTTTTCAGGGACGCACCTGGTACGAAAGTAAAGGACTGCCTGTATTTTATTTGTGTGTATCACTTTTCAATATTTATACAAAAAGAACGGTGACAATAGGCAATTCACCCATCTCTATATAATGGACTCTGCCAAAATGTTTTTGTATTTTTACTTAACTTATATATTTAACATAAGCAAGAAAATAGTGAGCAACTTAATGTTTTCAGTATTATATAGTACAATGCAACTGCAAAATTACTGTATATTTTTTTAATATAAGTCAAGGATTTTTTTACCTAAAAAGTAGCCTAAAATTAACACCTCAACTTATAGTCAAGTCAGTCATAAAGAAAGGACAAAACTTTGTATTGGATGAATGTCCGAGTGAGCGATAATAATGGTCCAGCACTGTTTTATGAAATGTGGAATCGGCAATGCCATGGGTGGAACAGAAGATGACATCTTGTGGCAAGAATCTGCCGACTAAGTGTCAGAAAAAGACGACCCACAATAAGAAGATGGCACTCCATGATGTTGTCATGATAGAAGAATAGTCTTGGCAGTTTACCGAATCTGAAGAAGAAGACTATGGATTTGAGTGAACTGCGTCTATACTGATTTGTCATTTTTCTTTGCTACTTTTTGAATAAATAAAGACACACAATAAGAAGACGACTCATGACAGAAGAATAGTCTCAGCAGTTGTTTGCTGTATCTGTGGATTTGATTGAACTACTTCGACTTATATTCGAGTTGTCTGATTTACTTGGCTCTTCCATTCTAATTTGACCTTGTCTTATACTTGCAGTCGACATATTCAAAAATATACAGTACTTGAAAATTGCTGTCATTTTTTGAACGCAAGGATAAACTAGTTGTAAATATGGAGGTAAAATCCTCTGAAACAAAACTAATTATTTGTTTGTCCCCTCATTCTAGGAACGAATTATTCTTGAGTTGGCGTGGGCGTTGGCCTCATGATGGCCTTAATGACAGCCTTGGTATGAACTACACTGTGATAGCTCGTGACAACCATCCTCTGTACACCAATCTCACCGTGGATGTTGGTTCCAGCAGTTTGGTGAAGGACAGGCAAACAAGTCGAGTCAGGGAAAGTTTGTGGTGGTAATTATTATGTCTGTTGCGATAACAGACACATTTTTCATCATTTAAATGTTCATCTATTTCCTTTCTTATTAATCACTGCTGCCCACAACACTGGTTTATTGCTGGATTAGATTATTCATGTGTTCTGACATTTATACAGTATTGCTCATAAGTACACCCGACCGCTGTTATAGAAAGTTAATTTTCTTCTAAAGCAAACATAACAGGATTTTATTATTTCTAGTGGAACATTACAATCAAAATGGATATTATCAGGTATTATTTATGACCAAACTCTACAGCATTGAAATATGAACATGTTGCCATCCAAAGATGAGTGCACCCCTGTGAAAAAATATTTTTGGCAACAGAGTTTCAATGCTGTTGAATTTGGTCATAAATAATACCTGATAATATCTATTTTGATTGTGTAATATTCCACTAGAAATAATAAAATCCTGCTATGTTTGGTTTAGAAGACTTAACTTTCTATTAAAAGTGGTAGGGGTGTACTTATTTATGGGTGATACTGTATGAATCCGGATTTTGACCAGCCGTAACTGTTCATAGTAGAAACTTGAAAAACACACACACACCTCTCCCCTCAATGAGTAGAGAAAATGTTTTGTTTTTTGAAAATTGCCCCCCTAAATAGATTTTTAGAGGGGGTTCAAACATGCAATGTATGTTTATGCTAAATTGGTCACTAGTTTGTGCTCACTTGTTGTTTGAAAATTCAGATCTTTAGTAATCACCCCCAACACAGCATATATTGGTGGCAATGATTCATAATTTCCCTTGGTATGCTAGTTCTTTTATTTTAAAAATTTATTACCACCTTGCTATTGCAAGACTTTTCCTCGAGCGACATTTCATTGTAAATGCAAAATACACATACTGCATACACACATGTGTTTGAGGTATGTATGTGTGTGTATGCAGTATATGTGAGTGCATATGTGTATATGATATGCATGTGCATGAGTGTGTGTGGCATGTGTATATACATGCATACACACCTCAACATGCAGTATGTATGTGCATGTATCCTGTGTGTGCATGTGGTATATGTGTATGTATATATGAGTGCATATGTATATGGTATGTGCTTAAGTGTGTGTTTGTGGTATGCATGTGTATATTTTGTATCTTTTATGAAATGTTGTCCAATAAAAAAAACCTTCTATTAAATAGTAGCTAGAATTTTGAGTCATATTAAATGAGGCCAATTAATACCGATTCGGAGTTAATGAGCTTTACCAATAAACAGGTGTGGTTCCAGGGCTGTGGACTCACCCTCACCTACTTTCTCGTGCAAAGCACAATTCAAAAGTTTTTTAAATATCTAAATAAAAAGATTCCATGAATCAAAAGCCCAAATAATCCCAAGTAATCATAAATTAATCTTAAAAACAAAAATGTTATTGTTTTGATTTTCATCTATATAAGATGTCTTTCATCTTATTCTTTATAGATGTTTTATTTATTGGTTCTGTAGTAAATATCTTTTTTCTTTCTTTTTTTTTACTTAACTCTTTCGTCCAATGTACTGCTAAAAAGCTATGACTTAAATGTAAGTGAAAACTGCCAAATTACATATTACTTTCTTGTTTTTGATGTTTGAAATGTGTCATCTTCTTCACGTATATATTCATAAAAATAATTTTTCCACTTGGAGCCCAGCCTGCTCAAACTCTTGGATCCATTCCTGATAAGTCTCTTGGTATTCAAGAATTCTATGATTTGCAAAAGTCAAATATAAATTTGTTGTATTTATTGTTATTTTAGGGGTTTTTTTGTACTCTTGTAATAGTGGGGCCCAGTGCGTAATGTGTGTAAAAGACTAAGAGCTATCCCACTTGCATTATTGTTTAAAATAAACTATTGAAATAAATTAAATAACTTTGTATAAAATTAGTTATTAAATTGTTTTGTATTAAAATAAATTATTAAATAACTTTGTATAAAGATGGTTACATCTGAGAATATCAATATATTTTTAAATAATCTTTATCCTGATATCGGACATACCAAATTTAACCACCATTTTTCTTATTAGTTTGAACCCAGCCCAACAACACTGAAGCTAGCTTAATGACGCAATTAACTGCTGTAAAAAAAAAGCCTATTTCAAATATATAGTATATTCAAGTATATAAAATTGTGTATCAAATTGTTATTAAATTGTTTTGTATTAAAATAAATTGTTTTTGTAGTTTTTTTTAATAGAATTATTGTCTTTCATGGGGATTTTTTTGTGCATGTCTCGACTCCAAATTCAAAAGAGAAATCTTGCAAGTGGAATAACTCTTCTACGCATATTACCCCCTGGACTCCACTATTACAATTTTTTTTAATCATCTGTTTTAATTTTTTCTTCATTATTATTTTTCAGGTTTTTAAATTTCTATTATCCTTGAAAAAAAAAAAAAAAAAAAAAAAAAAAGCCCAAACAAAAGTATGTTATAAAATGACTCGGAAGCCAGCACAACATTCGACCACATCAATAAGTCCATCCATGTTGCCTGATGAATCAGAAGATGAAATGCTCCCTTCAACAAAAATTCCGTCTTTGATGTGAGGCATCTGTCCATATTTTGATATTCACACCGTCATGAAAAATAGCGAGAAAAAGAACAAAAAAAAAAAAAAACAATCATAAAGGAATTTATCTCAAGATGTCCATCTCGGCACCTGTTCATCTTCATATATAAGGGGGAAAGTTACTGGACCAATTTTCCTTTTCATAGTTTGTGGACTGACTGTCAGTTTTTTTATTTTAATCAACAAGATTCAAATTGGGCTTTGGTTCAGTTTAGTATTCTTTACAAAATATCTCATTCCAAACTAGGAATTACCACCCTTATATTTTTAACTGTGACAAAAGTCAACAGTTCTATGAATGTCAAAAACTTTTTCGTTCAGACCAAATTTGAATCGGTTCATAGCATTCATAAGAAAGGAAGGATAGAGAGTATGGGCAAAGAAAGAGGATTTTTTTGTTGATTTTTTATGTCACATTCCTTTTTTTAGATCAATTCGCAAGAAAGAAAGAAAGCAGACTATACAGTGTTTATAATTAATGTATACACTTCATATATATATTTATAATTTTTTCATTTGCCAATGAATTATATTGCATTTCAGACAATATTTTTCGTTTTATTTTTGATGCAATGATTATTTATGTTTTCGACTGTTTAACAGGGATTAACTTGAAAAATCAATTGGAAACAAATAGTTTTATTACACAAACAAATGTTGACAAATGCTGTCAAAAATTGTATAAACAATGTGGCAGGTTTTTAACAGAGTCTGTTCTTTTTTTTTTTCTTGTATTGCATTTTGGAAGCTATTTTTCATTTTATTTCTGATGCAAGGATCATTTATTTGTTTCTGACGTTTTAATGGTGAACAATTAGTTGTTATAATATAATTCAACATGTGTGACCGAGAAGACTTAATTTGTAAAACAAAAATAAATAATTTAAAAAAGGTCAGACTTACGTGGATTTGAAAAGTTTTGCATCTGGAATAGAACGAAAAATTTATTTTATTTAATTTATATTATATCAACTAGTTAATCCTTGTTAAAATGTCAAAAACAAAAATAAATGATCATTGCATAAGAAATAAAACAAAAAAACAGCTTCCAAAATGCAATATAAATTAAACTTGGACATCTGGATCTTAAATCGACTAGTATGAATATTATAAAAAGTTATCTCCCTTTATGCCTAAAAGTGGCTAGTTTTAAAAAAAATATTTTCAGCTAACTTTATAGCTAAAATGTTAAGCATGCTCAAAAAAATCATAGCCATAAAAGGAGATAACATTTTGCAATATTTAAACTAATTGATTTAAGATCCGGACTGCAAGTTTAACCTATAATTTATTAGGAAAAAATACAAGGGAGGTAATTTCGTGTTTGGAACGCATATTTTAAAAAAGATACTAAAGTCATCAAAAGCCAAAAATGTTTTTATCTTTAAAAGCATATCCTTCACTAAACAAAGTGCAGAACCAAAAAAAGAATTGTTAAAAATAAATGGAGGAAACCAACTCAACATTGCAGACTATATTTCAGTTTATCATGTATTTAAAAAAAACCAAAAAAACGAATTGACTTCTGTGTACAAAATCATGAGAAGCAACTCGTCCCAGAGATTTTTTGGTAATTTTTCATTGAACTATCACAGATACAAACAGTTTTTTTAATTGCAAATTTATGAACAATGGGAATATTTTGCTGACTTACAAAAAAAAAAAAAAGAAATTAATGTTAACACAAAAATATAAATGTTAAGTGTATTTTTGGGGAGGATGAATGATTTTTTATACTGGGTTTAATATAAGCTAGAAATATTTGTAGAAATCTTTGACATATTTTAAACAGAATGTTGGTATGGTTATCTATGTTTTATATATGTTGTTATGATGACTATACACAATACAGAAAATATAATCATTACTATAGTTATTAATATTCTTATAGATTGTTATATTGTGAATATTTGTTGGTTTTGAAATCTTAACAAAACACATAAAACCACATCTTGCTATCAACGTTTCTCAAAAAGAGAAATCTTAAGAAAAAAAACTTTGTACAATTTTTATTGTCTCTTATTTGGAGAGTGGATCAATAGGAATATATATGAATGACTTGGAATACAACTGAGATATCTTTTTGTAGAATTTGTTATATATTTTTGTATGTATATACACCTTATATATATATGTAAATCCATTTTGTATACACATCAACTTGAAGCTTGATAACAGTATATTTATGTAAGTGTGTGTGGGTGTGTGTTAGATATGCATACAGCTTACCTCAAAAATATATACACTTCATTAAAAAAAATATTTATATATTTAATGATAGATTTTAAAGCAGCCTGTTGGCTTCATGTATAAAGCGACCATAATTATTTTTTCTGAAACTTCAGAAATCATTTTCATTAATGTGTATATATACTTTAGGCTGTGTGTCTGTGTGGATCTATATATATTTATACATAAATTGGTTAGATTTTTCAATGTCTGGCTTTAGAAATGGATAAAATTGGCTAGATTTCATTTCCAGATAACAGTATAGCTAAAAATGCTATACATATGTTTTAATATATAGTGTGTGAGAGAAGATATTTTCTGACAGTCTAACTAGGATGTATAATTAAGAAAATAGATGTTGACATTTGGAACCTTGGTTTGGTAAATGTTTTAAAATACATTGGGTAATCCCTGGTTTGATGGGTCCAAAATACGGTAGCATAAGATTGGCTAGATTTCATTTCCAGATAACTATCTAAAAAATGTTATATATATATGCTCCAAAACCTGATACAAAGGCTCAAAAAAGTATAATTATACAACGTATTGATCAGATATTAACACAATGAAAATAAGTGTGTATATAGATGTTTTAAAAATTCACCGACCTAAACCGTCTTAGTGTTACTGCTGCTATCAGTGTTTCATTTCCCTAAAAAGCGAAATACGCCCAACAACACCAAAACTTCTTTAAGAATTGATTTTATTATAAGAAATATGTGTGCCATTCATGAGAGGAATGATAGACAAACCTTCTGGTACAACAAATAATTTCTGATGTTTATAACCAAAGATTGGCTCAAAAATGACCTCTGGTGACCTTGAAAGGTTAGCCTATGTGGGAAGTTGATTTTTATTGATTATCCATGAATATTGAGTCAATATTCCTTGTTTTCATGGAGAAGAGGCATGGACAAACAAACAGATCGCTCAAATATTATATATATATATATATATATATATATAATGATAGGAAAAGACAATGTGGAGTATCTTCTGGTGTTTGTGTAGGTGGTGTGCCTATGTATGTGTGTGTTTGGGATGTTACCAACTCAGAATTCAAACACAGACCCTCGGATGAAGTAGGACTCACTGTTTTTCTCCAGACACCTTTGAAAAAGGCTGATTTTCTCAGTCGAAACATGTTAGGTAATAAATAATGTCTGGAGAAAAACAGTGAGTCCTACTTCACATTGTCTTTTCCTATTGTCATTACGTCGGATAGCCCTTATCCTACTGTACACCATATATAACATTTTTAGCTATAGTTATCTGGAAATTTAATCTAGCCAATTTTAGCCATTCTTAATCTTTGGAATATTACTGTATAATTCAGGGGATATGGCAACTTTCTGATAAGACAGTGTCAATTTCAAAATTTTAGCTGTTTGTTTCTAGCCTGTAGGATGATTCCATTTTGGGGAATGCTTTTTGGATGCTTCAAGTGTCGTCTTATCCGACAAAATATACAGTATATAAAAAAACTCATCAAGTTCAAATTGGGGCTAAAAATTAAGTGCTGTCAAGTTCTCAATTTAACTCCTACATCTACCATAAAATTGGGAACAACAGTGGGGTCCAAAGATTTAAGACAAAAAGGTTATTCCCCTTGAATACACGGACATACATAAAAATAATTCCTTACAAAACAATTGTTTTCATTTGCGCAAGATGTTAGAAAACAAAAAAGGAGATTAAAATGTGTATCAACTTTATGTAGCTCATCACAAATAAATTTCCTTTTATTTATGACTATTTCAAAGACGAAACCTTTAAATTAAATTAAAATACAAACTATATTATTAAAAAAAATATTACATAGATAGCTGAAGTTTTTGTTTGAACAGTCTGTTGCTAGTTATATTTACTAGCTACAATGTTGTATTAAAATAAACTATTGAAATAAATTATAAAATAACTTTAATTGTTTTTTATGTTTTAAAAATAATTTTAGGATAATCAATCATGTGACACAAAACTGTCGAACAACCGGGTCAGTTATGATTTGTTTTAAAATTATTTTTCCTCCACAAATTTACTTAGTTTTCTTTGAAATAGTCCTAAATAAAGAGAAATTTATTTGCGATGAGCTTTATGAAGTTGTTTTTACTTGATACGCACTTTAATCTCTTTTTTGTTGTTTTCTAACCTCGATTTGCACAATAAAAAACAATTTTTACGTAAGGGATTATTTTCGTCTATGGCCATGTATTCAAGGGAAATAACTTTTGTCTTAATCTTTGGACCCTGCTGTTGTATGTGTACCTAAAATTGTACATGCATTGTTTTTTTTATATGTAAATTAATTTGTGACATTGAGAAATGTATATTTTTAGCAACTCATCTGCATTGAACATACAATAAGGCTGTTGACAAAAGTGTTTTAATAGAAAATAATTTGCAACTACAATGACAGACATTTTTCCTATTTTACTTACCATATTTACTGGTGGATAAGTCACTTTTTTGTACCAATTTTTTCTAAACTTTAAGAGCAACTTTTACTCGGACAGAATTAAGAATCCAGATAGTAAAATTTGAATAAAAATGTTTGGATCATATTGACAAAAGGCACCCCAGAATTGATTGAATTGAAAAGGATTCATCCCCACTCTACAATGGATGACATCACCTCGTACATCAGCAGTCTTACAAACAAGACAAATATGATTTGTTTAATTTATTTTTAATTTACTTTCATTATTGGATGAAGTATTTGTAATGTTTATATATATATGTTGTTTAAGTACTTTGTTTTTAAATACTCAACATATATTGAATAATAGGTATGAACAAAAGGGATGAAAATTTCAGTGTGAAATCAATACGTGAGAAAGTTTTAAAATCTTGAAAAAATCAGCATATTTGATTTTAATAAAATTTTCGATACTTATTTATTAAAGGGCAAATTTTAAAAAAAAATAATTTTCCATTCCAAATTTCTGAGAAGAACAATTTTTTTTTCATATTCCTACCCAACCTTTTATTAGTTTTATGATTTATCTATTTTATATAATGATGCTTTCATTGATTTTTACACATTTTACAGATATATCTCTGGAGATACTAATTATGTTTACTTTTTTTAGAATAATGTCCAGGAATTGCTGGAACAGTACTCTTACTTCAGGATTAAAAAAACAGGAAAATTAATTAAAATAATTTTCTTTTCAGAATTTCTTTAGTTTTATTCAATTGATTATCATTCAGGCTTTGGATCTGTGAAAAAGAATTTTTTTTCACTCAGTATTATTTAAAAAAATATTTTTCATTTTTACCGATTTATTCCTGAGCCTTGGTTCGACTGAAACTTATATAAAAATATAAGGATGAATAATTAAATATAGTGAAATATTTACTGCCTGTATTTTTAATATACTTTATTCTGTTTTTTGTTTATGTAAATTGACTATTTCAAATTATGGGAGCTGAAGGCGATAACATGCCTTTTTTGCATGGTGCCACTGTCGTGCATTTTAATCTTGTTTATTTTTTCTACACAAATATGTGTACTGCATTGTCTACCATACATTTTTTTACATCAGATGTCGCTTACACGCTTGAAATTCTTTCATTTTTGTACATTTTGTTTTGTTAATTGAATAGTCATTTCATTTTAACATTTCCAGACTTCAAAATTATCTTTTAATATATCATTCTATAAACAGTGCAACTTTTGACATCTGTTTTCAAATCTTATGAAGATTAAAAACATTATGGTGGCCATTTTCTTTTCTTATGTGCTTTGGAGAGAAAATATTCATGGAAAGATTTCTTTTTCAATTCGATCAATTTTGAGGTGCCTTTTTTTTTTTCAATATGGTCCAAATTTTATACCAGATATAAAGATAACTGTCAGGATGCGACATACTCTCACGTGAAAACGATACCCAGTGATTTTAAACATATCTGTACATTCATATGTAAATTAGGGATGTATTTCTTTTTTTTTAAAAACATCTCTTTTTTAGCAATTCTTTTTGTTTTTGTAATCTTCAGCAACAAAATTTATTGCTGTTTATAAATGATGGTACGAAAGACTTGAAACAGATGTAAACATATGCCTCATTTATTATTGAAATTATCTGAATTTCAGAAATCCCTCAGAGTCCTGTTGAAAGCACAATGCCATTCTTTTTATTATGCATTGTGATTTTTCTATGTGTTAACTGCATTGAATGCCAAAAACTTTTTCGTTCAGACCAAATTTGAATAGGTTCATGAGACAGGAAGGATAGAAAGAGTTGGCAAAGAAAGAGGAATTCTTTTTCATGTCATACTATGACATAAAATTCTTTATTTTAAATCAATTCTAGAAAGAAAAAAATGTGACGTAAGAAAAAGCATTCATAATTTAAGAAGCTGAAACATTTTTTTAACATCTGATATTGTAAGCGTAGAGTTATGACCTATAGCTTATGGGGAACATAAATAGATACACACTTCTTGGAGACAAACAAAAATGTAGCACGGCTCGAGAAAACCAGTCAGTGTCCATTTTCAGAGTGTCTTTTTTTAATATCTTCAGTTTTACATTATTCTTTCTTTTTTAATCAATTGGAAACAAATAGTTTTATTACAGAAACAAATGTTGCCAAATGCTATCAAAAATTGTGTAAACAACGTCACAGATTTTTTTTTTGTTTTAATCGTAACAAACTACGAATGAATTATTTAATGTCATCTTCCAATATTACTGTTCTTTTTCCATGATTAAAATATTTGTTTTATTTCTTTGCTTAGTATTGCTTTTCAACAGGAAAAAAATCAAATTTTAAAGACACAAAAATATGCATTCAATTCGTAAAATCATAAACCGTTTGAAACCATTCCTAAACACAGTGGAACTCTTCAATGAATAGAAATTTACCTAAAGTGCAAGGGAAGTAACTGATCAGAAGTTATTCCCCATAGTTTTAGATTTGAATTAAAAAATTAAAACTGTTGAAAAATAAGAACAGATAATGGTGTTTTAAAAATTAGCCAATAAAGTTGTATTCATTTTTTCTTTACATGCCTTGCTAAGTGGCCAGAACACCAAACATATGCCCTACTCAAATAAAGAAAGATAAAAATCTTTCAGGAAAAGTCCAGAGACGAGCAAGTTAGTACTGGAATTAAAAAGTATGAGTTATAGGGATAAGCTAAAAATGTTATGGTTAACATTGTTAGAAAACCGGAGGGATTGGAGAGACTTAATAGAAATGTTTAAGATTATGCGTGGTCTAGAAGTACTAAACCCTGATGTATTTTTACTAGAAGGGGGTGCAAGGGACTGAGAGGCCACACATACAGTAGAAGTAGATTGAATATTAGAAAATTCTTTTTTAGCAGTAGTAGTAGGACTTTGGAATAGATTACCGGAATATGTAGTGATATCAACAGATGTAAATGATTTTAAGAAGAATTATGATGTTTATTACACCACCGCAAAGGTTTAAGGCCCTAGATATTGTGTAAATATGATTATGATGTGTGCTTGTAGATACAAATTGTATACTTTTTTTTTCACACTAAAATAAAATGTTAAATGAAAAAAATAAAAAAAAAAAAATAAAAAAAATAATTATTTCTTAACTTTTAAATTCATGGACTGCTTTTTCATTCAGACTAAATTTGAATAGGTTCATATTGTTCATAAGAAAGTAAGGATAGAGAGAGTAAAGAATATTTTTAAAATCTTTTTTATTTCACACTAGATTATAATCTTTTTAAATCAATTCTCGAAATAAAAAAAAAGGTAATCTGAGAAAAAGCATTTGTAATTTAATAAGCTAAATCATTTCTTTAACGTCTCATATTGCAAGCATCGAGTTATGACCTATAACTTCTGGGGGACACAAATAGATACACACTTCTTGGATACAAACGAAAATTTAGCAAGGCTCAAGAAAACCAGTCAGTGTTCATTTTCAGTCTTTTTTAATCTCTTAACAGCTTTACATTATTCTTCGTTTTTAATCAATTGGAAACAAATTGTTTTATTACAGAAACAAATGTTGTCAAATGCTATCAAACATTGATCAAAACCTGCAATGTTGTTAACACAGAGTGTTCTTTTTCTTGTTTTTATTTTTATGTTCTGATGAAAATTAATCACTAGGTCTCATAACACCTTTATTTGTAAAAAGTGAATTAATTACCATTCACAGTTGTGATCTTGGTATCCTAATGTTCCCAAATTGAGTACAATAAACCCAAAGAAAATTATATAACCATTATTTTGACTTGGACAATGGAATAGTTGCACATTCATATTAAGGCATACATTAAAATTGCATCGAAAATTTGGATTGGAGTTACGTCCCTTTGAATATATGTTTTTTTTATATCAAAGTAATGAAATAGAAAAATAGAATTACATATAATATATTCTCTAGTTTAAGTTCAGTAAGTCAGATATCTTATCACAGTATTGTTAATTTTGTTTTAAAAATTTCATAAAATCGGCCACTTGCTGAACCTAATCGTAATTTTTAACGTTTTAAATTTATTTCTCAACTATCAAGGGAGGTAAAAAAAGATTTAAATAAAAGTTGAAAGTTTCTTTCAAAAACCTTGATAATTTATTTTATTGGAAGAGACAAAATTTAAAATAATTTATTGGAACGAACAAGATTTAAAAAACATTGGAACGAACAAAATTTTAAATAATTAGGACGAATAACCCTAAATTTAATTTATGTTTAATTTCAAGTAGAATTGAAGATTACTTCCCTTAGATACATGAACATTACCTCACTATTACAGGGTGTCCCCTAAGTAACGCCAGTTCTAAGGGAAGCAACTATTTAATAGTAATTTAATAGTTGCTCCCCTTAGAACTGGCATTAATTTTCCTGTGACACCCTATATAAGACGCTTGTTAAGTTCTCGTTTTGTTAAAAAAAAAGTACCATCATTGATAAGTTGCCATTAAGAGACTAACAAATATTTTCAACCGAGTTTCAATAGATGGGGTTTCAAAAAGTTCCATGGAGAAAAATATTGGCACAAATTTTTCAAAATTCATTTTAAAAATGTTTGGATTGGAGTTACGTCCCTTTGAATATCAGATCGTTTTCGACGTCCTCCTTTTATTGCCCAGATATGCGTCAAATTCATCGATTCTGATATCAAATGGTTCATTATTTGCCAAAAATAAGTGAATATATCCTTCAATGAACAAACCATATAAATAATTTGAAAATGGAAAAGATTCTACATTTTAATAAAGTTATTAAAATTGCTGCACACACGCACACTTAATGATTTAATTCCACCTTTTCAAACGCTTCATACCAGGGTTGCCATTTTAGACATTTTATGGCCAGATTTAATAAATCTGCTATTTTTCAATAGCATTTGGCCGTGAA
>VCCN01002456.1:2682756-2695501 GCA_006491835.1 Architeuthis dux
AAAAGTGTGTGACATCTCAAACATATTTATTATCATTAAGATCAGCCTTGATCCATTTTGCTGAGTTTCATTTGGCATCTTCAGAAGCTGTTTTGCAGTTCAGAAGATTCCAGTGTGTGCAGTCTGACTCTTCATATCTTTGAATGAAAATATATACTGAATTAGGGAAACTAGAGAGAGAGTTGTTGGTAGGAGAGGGGGGGGGCGATGAGCCAGCCCAAGGTGTAGGTGGTCAGAACGTCAAACCAGACACAAACAAATCCTATTTACGTTATGTATGTCTGTGTTCATACATTTATAGGTATGTGTGTTTATATACATATATGCTTATGTGCAGTTATATTTATGTATCTTTATATGTGTATGTGTCTATGTACATGTACATGCATATATTTATATGCATGCACATATATATGTATGTGTATATATATGTTGTATAGTATGCCTGTATTGTTTACAAGTATTTGCTGTATGCTGGTGGAAATATCAATGCCTAACATTTTATGTTTATTGATATGAGTATGAATAGTACTTTGATCAGACATATGGAAAGTTAACATATGTGAAATATATATTGATTTATTTATTATATACAAAGAGCGATCAAAATTTTGTGAACCAATTGAATTTAGTATATCTGAGTGATATAAAATAGAATAGTAAGCTGAAGTTTAGATTGCATTAGTTACTTTTACAAAGATGTATCCCTATAGAGTGCACTCTGTTTAACCCTTTGAACACTGACCCCCCCCCCCCTCACATGTACAACTCCCTCACACTGACACCCAGGAGATATATAACATGCACTGTGTTTGATCAATATCCCAGAGTCAGATGACAGACAGAGGGCCATGATTCCAGGAGCATGAAAGCTCACAGTGGCAGATAAACAGCAAATATAATGTGCTCTGTATTTGATCAATGTCCACCGGTCAGAATCGCTTCAGTGTGTAACGATTCCTGAGGTGTCAGAAAGTACCAATATTTGTAAACGAAACTCACATGTCAGCGGCTGCTCATGTTTGCTCATGGACTATTTGCTGTATGCTGGTGGAAATATCAATGCCTAACATTTTATGTTTATTGATATGAGTATGAATAGTACTTTGATCAGACAGATGGAAAATTAACCTATGTGATATGTACAGGGTGTTCCATAAGTAATGCCCAATTTGTCCTAAAATTAATGCCAGTTCTATCTAAGGGAAGCAACTATTTAACAGTTGTTTGTAATAGTAATTTAATAATAATTTAATCTCAAGAGTCATAAGAGATTTTGTTTGTGTAAGTAAAAACCACTTGGTCCATGAACACACGGCCGTAGCATGTGTACATTAAGGTTTCTCTTAATTTGGGAAAGCTTTTCTTGAAACACTTGTGGTGATGTAAGAAGTCTTTGATTGCAATGTTTTCAACAAAACAGCTGTATTCAAGTGGCACAAATGTTTTCAAGAAGTTCAATTATGGTTCTGAAGATGACGATCACTCAGGTTAACAACTTTGATGTAAATTGAAAATATCGGCGCTGTTCAAAAATCCCCTTGAAAAAGAGAACACACACATTGACACGTACTGCTAATATAGGTTCATTAGGGTAAATTCACCAAGTGGTTTTTAAAACCAAAACAAGTCTGGTTGGTCACTGATTAGAAACCATCACATGACCAACGTCTCTTGGTAGCATGCCGTGTTGGGGATGATCAATTAAAAAATCGGAAAAAGGGCTGATCGATGAATAAGTTACTTCTCTCGCCTTTTGTTGGGCAGCGATTTCTAAAAAAAAAGTCTGAATTTTCAAAAATCAAGTGTGAATGCTGCCGGACACCAACTAAGTGACTAATTTAGCATAAACTTACATTGTAAATTGAACCTCCCACTAAAACCCTATTTAGGGAGGGAATTTTAAAAAAAATTAGACATAATAAGGAGTAAATGTTTAAATTTTCAGCACTCTAGCTCCATTGGTGTGGCCAGAATGCACGATGCATACATTCATAGCAAGACCAACTTAAAAACTGAAGAAACTTATGTTGACAGTTTTGGTTGACAGTTTCTAACTGTTATTGCTCTTGAAAGCGAAAGGACAAAGAAGTCTGTACACAAACAAAATGAATTTTTCTAAAACAAAACTACAAACTAAAATTTAAGCTACGGCTTACTTACTCTTTTTATACTGAGTACCTACTTCAACTACTTCATGAACTTTTTGATCTCACCTTGTTCATACATACATTGGGTAGGGCGGTGATACTTCGGCCACTTTTTAAAAATATATTTCTAAAAAATCAGGTTTAAGCAGTAGTGTAATTGTGTTGATGTTAGCCTTATCATTTAGCTCTTCAGACAGAGAGTAGCAAATCCTTAGTTTGTTTCAATTTTAAGCTACAGTTGTTATGATATACTAACACGAAAAGGTCATTTCGAGTTCAACATCTATGCGGAAATAGAAGTGACCCGGTCACCTTAGGAAATAGGCATATGCGTGGGTGTCCAAAAAACAGGATGTGGAAACTGGAAATGACACAAGCGTTGGTGTTCGGGATCCATAAAGCTCAGAGCCGAGATGAGGGAGCTCAGAGCAGACCCGAACAGAGGACAGAGACCCAATCAGCCAGGAGGCAGACCGCCTAGGGGTGGAAAGACTGTTGGGAACGGTCTCTCGGCACCCATCATCTCTCTCCCAACTCTTCACTCTCCGGCCGACGAAGTGTATGTTATGAAATAAAAATATGTCACATATTTTGAGTCCTTCCTTCTTTCTCAAGTTCATGATTTCCCACAAACGAGCAACACACGACGAGACGACCCATGGCGGCAGAACAGTATAAAGGGCTATACAACACAGTTAACAAAACAGAAGTTAGCAAATCGTCCTAACTATCCCACCTAGTGGTGATAGTTCGGTCAGAGGGGTGGGATAGTTAAGCTACATGTATTAATTGGCATTAATACATAGCGTAGCATGTAATTCGGTACCACGATTGTTCATTGAATGCTGTTTCATCGAAAATACAAATTGCAAACATATACATGATAATTATAATGACATTTATTAGTTGAGAGCCTATATTTGCCCAGCGCTGGTGTGAGCGACTGCTAAATGAGTGGGCTAAATCGTAAATGTGAATAAAGAAACGAACTCTGTACATTTATGATTTAGGCTGTTCGTTTAGCAGTTGCTCACACCGGTGCCGGGCAAATATTGGCTCTCAACTAATAAATGTCATTATAATTATCATATTCCGTCGGATATAAAATTATCCATCATTTGATTTCAAACATATACATACAGGCCACAAACACACACACATCACATACGCATACACATACTACATACGCACATACCACATACATACATCCACACACAGGCCACATATGCCCACGCATACACTTATGCACACATGCCAAATACACACGTGTGCATATTTTGCATTCTTGATGACATGTCGTTCAATGAAAAGTTGTGCCATGAGTAATTTTCATGTGCACACACACACTCTCGCATGCACCCCCCAAACACTAACACCCCCACACACACACACAGCACAGAAAAGTGACTTCTGGTATGTACACCAGAATGTGCATGAAAAGTCAAATTATTGGAACAATTGAAAAGAAATGTGAAAATTGCACAATTCAAAAACATGGGGGGGGGCCTCCAACATTAACAGGGATTTGTCAGTAAAAATGCAGTAGAAGAACTACTATTTATAAAACTCTTGGGGGCTCCCCTCCACGGGGGGCCCGAGGGGATGTTTTCAAATAGTTGCCCCCTTACCTATGCCTTTGGTAGCTGTGGCCTAGCTCGAGATTTGTCGGCCTGGTCGGCTTGACCAGTGTTGACAATTTAACGCGTTTCACGCTAGATTCAGCTCATTTCTCGTTTTGGCAGTGCAAAAAAGCGCTAAATTAGCGCGTTTACCATTTTTCGACTATTTTTAGTGTCATTTTGGTGGCTTTTGGCCATTTTTGGCATGTTTCGCACTAGATGCAGCTCGTTTCTCGTTTTGGCAATGCAAAAAAGCACTAAATTAGCATGTTTATGCTTAAACATTTTGGCCATTTTTCGACTATATTCAACTATTTTTAGTGTCATTTTGGTGGCTTTTGGCCATTTTTGGCTATTTATAAAAAAATTTAGGGCTTTCTGGCAGTCAAACTAGTGCGAAAATATTTGCATTTTATCACATGACTAGCAAGGTTAAACGAGGAGCCAAAAGCGATTTTATTAGGTCATTTTTTTTTTTAATTCAAGGATCCAATTTTAAAGTTTTTTTAAAGTCTCAACTCAACTCAAGCTGTTTTAAATGGTGAGCGGACTACCTAGTCTCCCGCATTTTGAAGTGCTGTCCCCCTCCCCATGTAATGAATTTTTACGAATCTCCCGCATTGAAAAAATATGCCTGTAAAATTTGTTTTCCTTCTATTTGCTCACCTACCAAATCTCCTGCATTTCTTGATTATCTTGGTTTGAAATTATGTTAACATAGGTTTTCGATACACTGAAATAGCTGTTTTAGAGCTTCTAGAATTGAAAATCTTCAGGGGTCAATTTTTAGGAAATCTCCCTCCTGAGAATTTCTATACCTTGGCAGATATGATGAAGTATTAAGACAAAATATCATGTAAGAAAAGTCACCACTGATATCGTGCGGTATGAAAAAAAAGTCATAGAAAGAAACTTATTTTATTAACCCATAGGAACTCAGACCCATTTCTACTTGAAGGAACATTATGTGGAATTCTGGGTAGGTAAATTGACACAGTCACGTGACTGCACCAGGATGTTCATTAGATGTCCCTTAGTACACTTCATGAGTTAAAGTCAAGGATAAAATATAATATTATATAAGAGACTGTGCAGATCAATTAAATTGTATGTGACACCGGTATCACAGTGTGTTCTTATGGGTTTTAAAAATATAACTTATTTCATTACAAAATAAAGTTGAATATCATTTTATTAAAAAATAGGAAAAAAGTCCGGCCAAATTTGACAAATCTGGCCTTCGTCGACAGAGATAAATAATGCTTACAATAATTACTATGCAATAATGTTGTTTTTTTTTTAATGAAAGGGAGAAATGACTTAATTTTAAAAAAATTATTTTCTGTGTATGTGGATCAATGCAGTTACCTCCCCGACATCGTAGCTATATGTTCTCGTAATAAAATCTCTAAAATAGGAGGAAAATTTGGTTTCGCGGTGGCATCGGTGGCATCGGTGGCGGATGCATTCACAGTTACCTCCCCGATAGCGAAGATATATATTCACAAGACAATATCCACGCAATATCACCAAAAGTTTTCAATGAATTTCAACCAGGACGACTACAACAATAGATGGACCATCAATCTACAACTGAAGAAATATCTTCCTCTAACGACGGGAAGAAAGAAAGCTAACCGTTCAGGGAACCTCTGATACACCGCTGCCTCGGCGTGCCAACATCAAAAAGGCCGGGCAGTCATCAGTCGCCAGTTTGTTAACAGAGCGACGACGCTGAGAAAGGAAGGTAAACCGTTCAAGGGAAGCTTTGATACACCACTGCCTCGGCGTGCCGACATCAAAGAAGACACATTTTTGTCTATAGACTTTGAACGGTACTCTTCTTTGATATGGGAACGTCTCATTTTCCCACCCTTTAATTATATTATTCGTTGTACAATCTATCTCATTTGGACCAGTCCATTATGAGTTGTAGGATCTCAGCTAGCAGACGACCAAACGAACATACTCATTTACATAGATTGGTGAAAAGACAAACAACCCCAAATTATGCAATTATTCATGTGTGTACAAATATATCCCTGTTAATATATGTCAGTAGAAATGCAATAGGTGAACTATAATTTATAAAGCTTTTGCCCCCCCCTCTCCATTGGGGGCCCTGTGGCTTTTCAAATAGCCCCCCACCCTAGCTACGCCACTGCGTTTACTGGATGAGACGTTAGCGTCGTTTTTAAGCCCATGAAATTTAAATCACGCAACGCTATTTCCTCACTACAGGTGAAAATCCAGCAACACCTGTAGCAGTGTTGCCAAATATTGTTTGTTATTTATTGCTAAAACTGTTCTTTAAAATGGCTAAAACCGGCTAAATTTGATATATTTTTTTATATTTCAGATGTTAAAGCCTATTTATCAAATAAAATAACTATATAAGACTTAAAAACAAATTATTAATACAAATTGAACATGTACTTTTATTAAACTTACCAAATTTAATCGGCTATCGTAGATATTTTATCGGCTAAATTAGAATAATATAAGCCAGATTTGGCCAAAAGATTGCTAATTTGGCAACCCGACCTGTAGTAGTACCAAAACTGTTCCCTTTTGTATTATTCAAAAACAATGACTATTATGGGGGTATTTAATTTAATCTATTTTATCGTTATTTTAATCTGAACCGTCAAATAAAAATTGAATTGACCCGACAGAACACACACGATCAAATTGTTTTTACTTATATATCAACAAAAGATCATTTTTACACGTGGATACATATTTTAAAATAAAATGATCCATAACATTAAATTGATCAAAGTTCATAAAAAATATGTATATTTTTTAAGTTGAAAAAATTCAAATACATTTCTAAGAGAAGAAACGCTCAGAACAGAATGGTTTTACCTTTTTTTAACACAGAGTTTAAAATTAGTGACTTAAGTTTTGGGTCAGGCCTATTTTTGATAATTACACTAAACTATGTAAGAATTGGTGATATTTTGAAAAATATTAAAACTTTTCGCAAGGAAACTATCATGGGCGTCTGCTCGGGGGTGGCAAACGGGGGCATTTGTACCCCCCACCCCTGAAACAGCCCTTCTCACTGAGGGTGAGGGGGTTTAAAAGTTGGAACCTTATAGTTAATAAAGGATAATGGTGATGTACAATTGTTTTATGTAACCCAAACTTAAAAAGATGGTATTACCCCCACCCCCGGAAAAGTGACAGCGGAGACCGTCAAAGGCGTTCGTTTTCACATGACCATTATTCATTTTTATAACGTCTTTGTCCAATTTTTTTTTATTTAAAAAAAAAAAAAAGTTAATTTGTGAATGTCGAACTATAAAGTGTTCCTACACACGTTATCCCAAGAACAAATTACAAATCATTTCTAATTTAAATGAAAGACTTTTTAAAAAATAGAGCATTAGAAAAGGTACTGAGTGATTGATTAAATTTGAATAATTTCATAAGAAAAATGTAAAAAATATAAATGAAAACTACAGAAGAAAAACATTAAAATGAAAAAATTGTTTGAAAAACTTGGATTTTTATAACTTTTTTCATTGTTGCTAATTTTAAACGCGGTGCGTTCATCTTTTGTAGGAAGAAAATTTTTTAAAAATTAATTCAATCTCTACAAACAATCGATAACGCATCAGATTAAATTTTTAAAAACATTTTTTCAAAAGGTTTTTCGTAATCTATATTTGGTGATATTTTTCTTTCTGTGTAAAAAAAAGCAATTCCGGCACTAATATCGTGGTTCAGCCTTTTGCGACCTTTATTTCAAGATTAAAGTGTAGTATCTGTTCTTCTCACGTCAACGAAACACATAGCGTTAACTTCCCGTTTTCAATTTTAAAACGGTCTCATGATTGTATTTTAATTTTTTTCCTGAATTTTAATTTAATTTGCCTTTAAAATTAAAATACAATCATAACGTTTAAAATTGAAAACGGTAAGTTAATGCGGTTTCGTTGACGTGAGAAAAACAGATACTACACTTTGATTTTGACTTGAACTGAAGGCTGGACCACAAAACTAGGATAGTGCCGCAATTTTTAAAAAAAAATGGTACAATTTCAAAATGCATTGGTGGATTTGTGTTGTGATTATCGATAATAACGTGGAAAAATCATTTTGCTAATATAATAACTTAGGATCATTAGAAATGTGCTTGATGGGGGAAGTTTTTTGGCAAATAAGCCGAAAAAAAATGTTCGTGTGTGATTAAAATTAATATTTCATAACATTTTTAATTTGTCTTTCTGCATCCTACGTAAAAAAAAAAAAACAATACCTTAAAGATGGCAAAAAAACTTAAGTCTTTTAGTTTAGGGTTAAAAATACTGTCAGTGACAAAAAAAAATATTAATGTTTATTTTTATTAAATTTGACTAGTTTTTACCTTTTTTTAGTTGTTTTTATGCAACTTTTAATACGGGCCATCGTTTTTTATGGCAACGAATAACAGCGCTATTGGAAATAAGCAGTAAGCCTTCGGTGAGAATCGAACTCACACACCCTCATTAACAGCTGGCCGAGACGACGGCCCGAATTGAAAGTTGTATAAAAACAACTAAAAAATTAAGATGAACGTAAAACTAATCAAATTCAATAAAAAAAATAATGTGTTACAATACTTCAGCCAATAATAATAATAATAAGAAGAATAGTGTCAATTGTTTTAAATAAAGACGTAGAAAAGAAAAGTTTTCAACTCAATAATTAAAAGACAAATGCGTTAAATGCAAAAAAGTAATTCAAAAGTTTCTAAATACAGCGCCTGTAGAGCACGCATGCGCTGCGACCCCTGACCCGTTCGACCTCGCACATGTCACTTGGGGTCACGATTATTGAGTGGTCATTTTCCCATGGCTTTACTTACATTCGAGTGCTTACATTCCTGTGGAGAGGGAGACACTGTGTTTACATACGGCAAACAAAGAGTGTGAGAGAGAAGGAAGCAGTAAGGTTGTTGAATTTTTATGTTTATAGCGAGTGTGTTGGATTCGTTTGGCGACTACGTTACTTCCCCTCTCTCCTCCTCCTCGTACGTCGCCTCTACTCCAGGAGTCCCTCAGTGAAGGAAGATCGAGTTTTATGCGTGGACGTGTTTACATGTCTTCTTCGTCTTCTCCAATTTATGATTGCAATTATTGCTACCGGCCTTGTGATTTGACTTCAAATGCAGCTTGCGACGACGGGTACCACTACAAGAGGGGGGCCATGCGCGTTACTTTGCGAAAAGCCGTGCAGGGCTCTGCTTTTATCGCTTGCATTTTCCTCCTGAACTTTGTTTATTTCAACGCTTATTTGATCCAATGGAGACAGGGATTCTATAGGGGCCTGTCTTGGCAGGTCCAACATCCGGACGTAGGGGCCGGGGAATTTAAAATAGGACCCCCAGGAGGAGGCCCCGACGAGTCTGCAAACCCAAACAGCCTAGGTGCAGAATATGAAGCCGTGGTTATACCTGGACGGGATCTTCTTCTCAGAGATCTGCGCGGTGTGGCCGGTATCGGTGCAGGACGGAATCGATTATTCGATGCCGAAGGGGGACCTTTAAGGTTTTTGGGTATTGTTGGGGACTCAGTGGCTGGTCCGAGGCGTGTACCCAACTTTTGGAGGTCTAATCAACCTGTTGATTCTGGAGACACGCGTTCGTTGCTTGATCTGCAAACCAGGAAGAAGAGGCGACGGGCAAATACAAAAGTTCTTTACGAACAACATGAAGAACCTGAAGTTCCCCTGCTGGCCGTCGTGCCAGGTGTGACCCCGAAAAGGCACCGAGGGCCCCCGAAACAAGTGCCCTACGTACAGCGTATGGACATTGGTGATAAAAGAAACAAAATTCGAGCCGGGTCCAGTAAAATTAAGAAGGACATTAGCAATAAAAACTATTTATTGCTCAATCGATTAAGCTCGGCCTCGAAATTACGACAGACTTTGAAATTTCGACAAGGTCTCAGACTTCCTTCTCCTTCATCATCTATATCTTCTTCTCCCTCATCTTCATCTTCTTCATTGTCTTCATCATCACCTTCTTCGTCGGTAAACACCGTCCAAACAAACGGACGGCCGACGACTCTCAATGACATTTTTATCAGTGTCAAAACCACTAAAAAATTCCACGACAAACGATTGAAACTAGTTTTGGATACATGGTTCCAGTTTGCTAAGGACCAAGTAAGTAATACATTTATTTAGTACGAAAGTCTACAAGTTGTATCGTGGGAACTCTTTCGTTAAGGCGGGGCAGAGGGCTTGTTTTGCCCCAAATTTAACACTGTTTTGGCCCCAATTCTTTTTTTGGGGGGGGGGGGAGCGAATCGGCGAAATTGCCTAATTAGTGAATAAAACTACGTATTTACTTTTTCTTTTTTCTTTGATAAAAATAAAATTTGATTACATAAACTTTTGATTATAAAATAAAATGTTTTTATCCTTGTTTTTTTATTTGATAAAAAGTTTATTTAATAAATTATTTTTTTTACATTCAAAAGTTTATGTAATCATATCTTATAGTAAATACGTAGTTTTATTCGCTAATTAGGCAATTTCGCCTATTCGGCGTAACATAAGACAAGCAAACAACATAACAATACACATTACAAGCCTTTAATTTGTGGTGTTGTAATAATAAATATCAATTCTTTTTAAAAGAGCATCGTCTTTTTTGCCATTTGCTTGTTTTATTAAATGGATACAGCAAAAGTTCACATTACATAATTTGGTTAAAAACGAACGGGTTTATTGTTTTTGTTAGGAAAAATAAAAAAAATAGAGGAAGAGAAATATTGGACAGGATAGAAAAAAGTTGTTTTTAGTCAAATAATTTAAAAATGTTTATTTCCCCACGAATTATTATTCAATTACAATTTCACTATTTTATTTTATTTGAATTATTTCAAGTTTGGGTTTAAATTATTTTCCTAAAAGCTAGTAATTTAAAAAAAAAATAATTTGTCAAATTTATGACAACTATTTTAGTGTTATTTTTACTTTTAGTTTTTTATGCAACTTTAAAATGACCTGAACAATTTCAAATCATTTTTGTCATTTTAATTTTCAATTAAAAAAAAAAACCCAAACAATCTGTAGTTTATTTTTGGGGACACAATGTAGCCTAGAGAAGGTGGGTCCCGAATGTAAAAATCCACACCCTCTCACACTTATGTTAAAAACGACGGTGCACAAATAAAATAAAAAATAGGGGAATTCATGAAAGAAACACAGAAAATAAAAATACATGTTTTGCTGTTATTGTTTTTTGAATATATTAAAGTGTTAAAATTTGTGCACCGTTTTTTAAACATCAAGCGTGCGAGGGTGTGAAATTTTACAACCGGGACCACCTTCCCTAAGTTGTAGCTTTTTTTTTTTTTAAATTTAAAGAAAACCAAATACGGTTTTATTTTGATTCATGTATTTATTTAAAAAAATGTTAAACACGAAAAAAGGTTTTATTTGGAATAAGCTTTCATTCGTGAAAAAAAAATTACTATTTGGTGTTTGTTTAATTAAAAAGAAATTCTTGTGTTTTATGCTTTTAAAGAAATACTTATGTTTTTTTTTGGTTTTTTTAATGTTTAAAACCTGATTGTTGTTTTAAAGATTAAAAATATCCAACTTTGACTTTTTAAATTAAGTGAAAAATTTAATTCAAGTCTTTATTTTTCTTCAGTGTGTCGTTTCCTTTCTCCTGATTTTCTTTTCATTTTTAAAATTTTTAAATAACATAACATTTAAAAGCAAACACCGTAAAACAATTCAAAGTTTCTACAAAAGTTTTACTTGTTGATTCCCCCCCGTCTACTCCCCCACCGTACTTTTCTTTTTAAAAAAAAAAAATCCTTTCTAACCCCCCGTCCCCCGCCTGCCAAGGAATGTGGAGATACCTGTCCGTCTCTCAAGAGAGAGACCGTGGGAAACAGCCACCCCTAAGTGTATCAGCTCTCTTGTACTTGTCAGCCCAACCTAGATTCGCTCAGTTTTCTTTTTACACAGGAAAAGTAACCTGTTGATGGGTGACGAATAGCTCTATCCTCCTTCCTCGTATGAAACCCGTCCCTCTTCTTCGTCTTCTTCTTAAGTCGCTCAAAAGACTTGAGAAAGACAGACAGAAGGAACACGACTGCCAAATGAAAACTTTGACTATGATTAATTAAATGATCGAATTACTCTTAAGTTTTTTTATTTTTTATGAGGAAATAAGATGTCTGGGCACAAAGTAGGGGATGGTGGACCCGATTGTAAAGTTTCACATCCCCGCTCATTCGATGTTAAAAACGGCGCACAAATAAAAACAATTTAACAATAATTTATTCAACAATATAATTTTTTTAAATTTTTTATTTATGCGCCGTTTCAACATTGAGTGAGCGAGGGTGTGAAACTTTACAATCGGCACTACCTTCCCTATGTTGTGCCGATCGACTTGGTGTTTTTTTTTTATTGGGATACGAGAATAATTTTTGCTGTAGTTGTATTTAGCTGGTTTTTGACACTTTATTTATTTTCATGTTTGATATCGTAAATTATTAACCAACTAACAGAGTACCCGTCAAAAACGTACAATATTAGGAAGGTGGTCCCAACTTCCGATTGTAAAATGTCACCCCCTCGCACACTCTCACTCGTGTGTGCAATTTTACAATCGGGACCATCATCCCTATATTGTACTGTTAAAATTGACGGGATTATTTCTGTTATATATATAAATTATACAAATATATAATTTATTAGAATGAAATCGACTTGTAAATGTTATGTTGGGAGTTTGTTTTTTTTTGTTGTTGTCAAACTCCAGTCTAAATTGGAATTGACTTTACCCCCCCCCCCCTCCGTAACAAGAAAAACTCTTCACTGTTTGTCTATCCCGTCATGTCAAACCAAACTGATATATAAATTAACATTTGCCCACTGATTTGAGCTCACAACAAAGTGAAGGCGGCTCTCTTGTCAAACTGACGAGTCTTGTATATTTACAAATTTATTTATTTATTA
>VCCN01002456.1:2743396-2759158 GCA_006491835.1 Architeuthis dux
TTTTTTTTTTTCTTAATTTTTGTTTAAAATAGTAAAAATATGCTCTCTGGAATGAGGTATTGGTTAGAATATTGATTTAATAATGTTTGAATCCTGTTTTTCAACTTTTGTGGATTTGTAGCAGGGAATATTCATTCATACACAAAACACACAATCAATATTTTGTTATAATAAAATTCTTCTATTATCCTCACAAACAATTTTATAAAGACTTAAATTTTTTTCCTATTTCTGTTTTCTTTTCCAAATATTTTTTTTTTTTTTGTATCAGGAAAAAAATAGGTTTTCCAAACATTAATTTTGTGGAAAGAAAATAGAACTATCCAAGTTATTTTTTCTTTTTTTCTTTTGGTTCCATGAGTTCTGGAATTTTTCTGGCATCTGAAGGATCCTTCCCAGAACAGAAAACCCAAACCAAAATAGTGCTAAAAACAAAAGTAGCAACAAAAAAAATGTCTGGAATTGTACAAATACAAAAATCTGGAATATCCCAAGTTTAAGTATGGCGGCCATTCGTGAACCTTATTTGAAGTCATTTTTTTCATTCCATAAAATTATGCTGAATAGTTAAATTTATCTCTATAAGAATTAATGTATTTAGGGAGATATTTACATTTCAAGGTGTATTTATTCGTCCGTTTTGGATTGATAAAACATTAAATATCAAAGGATCCATAAAAACAATCATTAGTGTAACTTATAATGAGAAAATCGTTGACAGAAAAAAGCTACTGACTTCAAGTAGAAAGCTGGTAAACAATGCTGATTGGAAATAAAGAATAAGATCACAGTGAGATTCAATTCTGCAGAAGATCACGTCTAACTTTAAACCTACTCTCCATTCCACGATCTCTCTTGTGCCATGTTTGTTTTTGGTTTCTGTACTAGTAGTATCCGTAAAGCAATTATCTTTCTTTGTTTTGTTTTCACTAGATGAAGTATTGTAACCATTATTAACTGATTTAAGGAAAATAGTTAAAGTTATTAATAATGGTTTACAAGACTTCATCTAATAAAAAGAAAGAACAGTTCTGAACTGTTTGCCAAAGTTAAGAAACCTTAAGATGCATCATTTATGAACAGATGATTGTGAATTCTGTTTGGTTATCTATTATAAATATTCTTTTGCATAAGAAGTCGCAAGACATATTACGAAGTTCCATTCACCAAAACGCCATGAAACATTTTTATCCAGAAATACTTAGAACATGAGACTAAAGGGGCTAACATTTCACCATTAGTTGATGTGGGCAGTCAATACTTTCTATCCCTACCATTCCCTGCCACTTCTTAATACTACTAGTTCTCAAATGTTAATGAAACAAATGGCAGGGAGTTTGTTTATGTTTGAGAACTAGTAGTATTAAGAAGTGGCAGGAAACCACAGATCTATTTTCTTTGAAAACATCTCACTTTTGGGGTTTTTTGCATCAAAATATTGCATTAATGTGTGGCAGGGAGTAGCAGGGGTGAAAAGTACTGCCAGTTGATGTTAGTCATTTCTATAACTCAAAAAATCCTTATTTCAAACCAATCAATGGATTTTTTCACCCAATTAGTCAGTCTAGTGAAAATGCAAAAGGGTTTAAGTACTTTGGGGGGGGGGGAATCAAGCTAGCATTTGCTTGTTTAACTCTTGTATAACTGCCTAATTGCTAGAGAAATGTTTATAAGAAATGGTTTTATTAGGTAAAAAAGTGTTACAGTATTTATTAGCAACAGAAGGAATTTGCAAAAGATTTGGGGATCTGAGCTCTGTGAATTTCATGTGGGGCAGCGAATAACCCAACAATAGATATATTTTCTCAGTGCTACCCGTGGGAACTTCTTGTTCTGATGAGGAGGGGAAAAAGAAAGCAAATTCTCGAAGGAGAAAAAGAAGAAAAATAGGGAAAGAAGAAGAAAGGGAAGCTGAAAAGTTGGTCAGGAGGTTTTCTTGAGATTACATAATATGGCGCTAAAACTTTTAGTGCCATGACGTCAGGTTGCGCGAAAATGAAAAAGTGGTGGTGTGTTGAGGGATGGGTGTTGGGCTGTATCCTTTTGGGCTTTATTTCTTCAATTCTTTTTGTTTTTTGTTTTGACATTGATGTATTTTGATACAGGGTAAGGGGTTGATATCAGGGGTGGTAACTGAGGTTAGAGGTCACCCTAAATTTTCAGAAAAGAAGCATTTTCTTGGTGAAAGTTTCAGAGGAAGCAGTTTTTTAATCATTGCTCTTTCTATTTCCCCCCTTTCTTCTTTCAGTCCTTTTATTCACTTTCTTTTTTAAAATTCTCCTCTGTAGATTCTATTACTCTTTCTTCCTCTCTCTCTCTCATTACTGCTTCTCTCTTCCCTATTTTTTTTTTTTTACTATCACCATATTAAAATCTGTCAACTAAAACTATCACCGAAACTGTCAACATAGATTTCTTCAGTTTTTAAGTTGGTCTGGCTAGCTGGCTGTGTATGTATCTTGCATACAGGCTGCACTAATGGAGTTAGGGGGCTGAAAATTTTAACATTTACTCATATCTAGAAAAGATTTTTTCTTTTTTTTTAATTCCTCTCCTAAATAAGTTTTTAGTGGGGGGTTCAATTTGCAATGTAAGTTTATGCTAAATCAGTCCCTTATTTTGTGTTCACGCTTTTCTTTTTAAAATCATACTTTTTTAGTGATCATGGCCCAATAAAATGCAAGAGAAGTAACTAATTCATTGATCACCACCAACATGCTGCCAAAATACATTGGTCACGTGACAGTTTCTATTTTCTATTGAGTGACTTACCAGATCTGTTTACTTTCTTTTTAATTTACCTCTGTAGATTCTATTCTCTCTCTCTCATTACTTCTTGGTCTGTTCCCTTTTTTTTCTTTTTTATTCCTCTTTCTCCCTCTCTCTTTCATTATATTGGATCTTTCTTTCTCCTTTTTTTTATGGACTCTCTTGACACACATTCACCAGCCTTTTTTCTTTTTTTTCATTTTATTTCCTTTCTTTCTATGTTTACTTCTCTTCTCTTCCTTCCACCATTTGTTTTCTTCTCTTTGTTTTCTTCTTCTATCATTTCATCTTTTTATATTTGTTCATTTACTTTTATGGTATCTATTTACAGTTTTCTTGTTCTTCCTGTCTTTCTTTCCCCCTCTCCTTCAAATTCCACTCCCAGGGTCGTGTTTTGGGGCTCGGATTTGCTTGAAAACACAACTAAGCAGAACAAAATTACCCGTTCACTCAGCTATAACTAGCAACAGCAACAGGTTATCTCCCCCTGTATTGCTGCTGCTGATGGGTGAAGGTGGAATGTGAGGATCTCGAGGGTGGGGTTCCGGCTAATTAAACCAACCCTCTACACCTACAACCTTGCTGCACCTACCTCTCTCACACCCCACGTCCTGATCCCCACCCACACATGTCTTTTCCCTTGCTTAGTTCCAGCTGGAGAGGAGACGAAAGTGATTGAAAAGTTTTTTTAATTTTATTTTATTTATTTGCATCAGAATCTGAGAGTCCTGTTTTTCAATTCAGGATTTGATAATAATTTCTTCATTAAAATACTTGAAAATCTATTCAACCACTTTTTGTCTCCCCCCCCCCCCCCCAAGCCTGGGAAGCAAATCTGTAGTAAATTATATATTTTTCCAGATCTTGTAGGTTTTTGACTCGAGTGCCCCAAAAAAACCCCCCAAAAACACTTGAGGACCAAAATGTCAAAAGTCTATCTTTAGATTGGCCGTAGAATAAACCAGTCATCAAATTTCAATTGGTTATCGATTAAATACTAGTGAGAATTATAATTACTCTAGTTGATCCATTCGAACCATTGCTTTTAATTGTAATCTGTGTAAATTCTTAGCCAGGGCTGAATTAAGCTTAATTAGGTGTCTGGGGAAAGGTCAACTTGGAGGCCCCTACCCTAAAGTTAACAATTGATTGTTTTTATTTACTGTAAAATTTGGGGACCCCATAATCCACCATTGCGCAGATCCTGGCAGTGTTGCCAATTTAGCACGTTTCGTGTGTTGGCAGAGCAAAAAGCGCTAAATTAGCACGTTTTCACCTAAAACATGATGGCTGTTTTTGGCCATTTTCGACAACTTTTAGCGTCTTTTTGGTGGTTTTTGGCCATTTCTGGCAATTTAAAAATATTTAGCGCTTTTTGGCAGTCAAACTAATGCTAAAATATTTTTTTTGGAGTTGGCAAAACTGGTGGTGGGGGCATTTGGCCCCGGCCTACAGTTTTGATGGGGGGGCATTTGGACCGGGCCTACATTTTTGATGGGGGGGCTACTACAGAGGCGTACATGTACATACATTTATAAATGCATACATCCTATGTATTTAATACTGATTACAAAAACACTTAATGAGCAGTTTGAAATATGAGCCTACGTTTCCCATCTGGCCTGGGCCTATTACCAGCTCTGGCCATTGGGCCCTTAGAATCTGTATAAGCAAAGAATTTGGCTCTAAATTTTAGTCATAAAGTTAGGGGGGAGTCAAATGCAAAAGAAAATATACATTTTTATGAAATCTACACGAAATAGCCAAAGGGTTAAAAAAAAAATAAAGGAAGTTTTTTTCATGGCCTACTCAGGCCCCCTAAAACCGCCCTGGTGCCCCTTAGTGTCAGGGGTGGGGGTCTCTGAGGCCTGTGCCTGATGGTTAAAATGACACTGTTCATAGCTGAATTCCAATACTAGTACCATTCAGTCGAAATGTTGCTTTAATACTGGTGATCATTCCAGTGTTGGAAGCCAACCACTTGTTGAATCTCAGTAGAGATTGCATATCAAGTGTTTAGTGGCTACACGCAGGCCTGGTGGTTTGTAGGAGAGAGAGGATGGGCGAGGAGAGTTAGATCCTTGTTCACAACCTGTATACTTCTCAGACATGAGTCTCTGGTTTCTCCAAACCACTGACTCATGTAATCAGACAATATTAAATTCACTTATTCTGCAGAATTTGCAAGGACATCCGAATATTAAAACAAACAGTAAATATGAGAAGGCATTTGAGAGAGAAAAAGAGAGAATTATTATGTTTCAATACAGGGGGTGAATATCAGAAAAAGATAAAATGATGAAAAATAAATACCAACAAGAGAGAATAAGAGGGAAATAATATTTGCAGTTAAAATAGGTTATTATTATTAATAATTTGCGACTACTGTTTTCCTCCATCTTGAATTTTTTTAAATTGTTTTTCTTTCTCTTATCGCAACTTAACTGAGTCCGTCATCCTACCCAGCAGTGGGTAAACAGCGTAGATTAGAAATAAAGAATAAGTAAAGCTCCCGGTGAGACCTGAATTCACGTCCCTCTTGCCACAGAGAAGCCTGGTTATAAGCACCAGCTGCTTTGCCATATGAGCTACAGGAACTCCTGTGGCTTGCAGAAAATTAAATCTAACTTTTAAACTCCCTCCCTATCATGATGATGATAATCATATCTAGCATTCCAAGGAAAATTATGAATCACCGCTTGGTGGTTTGGAGGAGTGTTTTATGCTTTGTTGGGGGTCATCGATTTTAAAAAAAAAAAAAAAAAAAAAAAAAAAAAAAAATTGGAAAAAGGGGTGATCAATGACTAAGTTACTTCTCTCGCCTTTTGTTGGGCACTAAAAAATCCAACTTAAAAAAAACAAGCATGAACACTGCTGAACACAAACTAAGGGACCAATTTAGCATGAATTTACACTGAAAATTGAAACCCCCTCTAAAAAAAAAAACCTATTTAGGGGGGTGGGGAATTTTCAAAAAACAAAAAAGCATTTTCTGTACTCATTGAGGTGTGTGTGCGTGCACGCAAAATGTCATGTTTCTACTATGAACGGTTAGGGCTGGGCGAAGTCCGGATCTATAGATAGATACATATAAATGTCAGAACACATGAATAACCTAAACCCAGCAATAAACCAGTGTTGTGGGTAGCAGTGATTAATAATAATTAGTGATGTACTGGAATATCAATCCGGTCGGATATCCAGCGCCGGATTCACAAACAATTATCACTGCCACCATGTGAATCTGGAGTCGGATATCAGACCAGATTGATATTCCGGTACATCAGATAATGATGATAATGGAAAGATAAAATAGATGTTTATAAGATATTGAATGAACGTCTGAAATAAGAGAAAAATGTGATGGAAGTAAAAATAAAGTTAGTTGAAAGGGGTGGGGGGATAGTGAAGGAAGGAAATTGAATGAAAAAGATAATCTGTCTCGTGTATCTCAGATTAACTTGACACTATCATATCTCCCCTTTACAAATTCCTGCCCAGATCTGCATTTCTCTTGATAATACTTCTGAGTCCAAAATCATGTACCACATTTGTAAATCAACATAATATACCAATCTACCACCACAGAATACATTTTAGACTTATTTTTATTATATTTCATCTCCTATTTTTTTTCACAGTAGTGAATAAAGCATTTAACTCTTAAATTCATATAAAAAAATTCAAATCTTAAAATCAAGGGAATAACTCCAGACCAAATTTACTTCCTTGCATGTTTAGGTAATTTTTTAAACTTTAAAAACTATTCACAAGAGTTCCATTTTTTAAAAAAAGAAATTCTATTCGTTGAAGAGTTCCACTGTGTTTAGGAGCGGTTTCAAGCAGTCCATAAATTTAAAAGTTAAGTGATGGATTGTTTTCTCGCTTAAGAGTTTCAAATACTGTATATTCCTTTTACTTATCTCCTTTACTTATTTCCTCTGCCATTCTATTTTAGAATTTATTGTCTTTTTCTGCAAACTCAGCTTTTTCTGATTGCCACCTCCCCCATCCTCTGTTTAAGTCTTTCATCTTTTTTAGTTTCATGCGTTCTTCTATTTAGTGGGTGGCTACATCCATAAAATGGATATTTAGAGCATTTTATGCTTACATCTAACTCTGTAAGTTGACAGGTTATGGGATGTAGAGATAAATAAAAGGAGTATAATCGTGATCCACCTCCTCAAAGGAAACGCTGACTGTACATTCAAGATGTTATTGTCAGGTTTTTATTTCTGTATCTTGAAGGCATTACATATCTTCTCTACTTATCTGTGTTTTCTTTTGTTCTAAAATAATCGGATTATGTTGAAAAATGGTCAGTTAGAAAGTATCTTTGTATGGGTTGGATAATCCCTGGCAGGGCCCGCCCAAGCCTTTATGTGGCCCTTTCGTGGCCACAGCGTCCTAAGCAGGCGCTTACTTTGTTTATGCCTTGGGCCAGCTCTAATCCCTGGACATGAGATCATAAGATGGGATGGAGATCAAAGCTACATGCGTCCCCTGTTATAACGCAGGTGTCGGGGTCCAAGAAAGCCAACCGCATTATAACCGAACCACTATAACCAGGGATGTCAATTTAACTATTTTGGGGCCCACCATCCACTGACACAGGTGTTGGGGTCCAAGAAAGCCAACTGTGTTATAATCAAGCCACTATAACCAGGGTTGCCAATCTAGCTATTTTAGAGCTAGATTAATATTTTTGGGTCCACCATCCACGCGCATTATATATCGCCAACCCTGTTACAGCAGGGGAGGCCTGTATTAACTAATTTAGAGAAGGAAAGGAGAGGGGGTGGATCCAGAGAGAATGAAAAAAAAATTGTAGAGGAAAGAGAGGATTAAAAGTGAAAGAAAAAAAGACTGTAAAAACAATATTCGGGGGGAAAGAGAAGAGTTGATAAAGTGAAGTAATAATTTTGAGAAAAAAGAAAGAAATAGATAGAGAGTAAGAAAAGATGAAACAGTAAAAGAGAAAGTAGCAAAAAGGTGAGAGAAGGAGAATAGTGAATACTTATATTTATACACTAATGTTTATATAGTAATTTAAATGCATATATAATAATATATTTTGCATTTATGAGTAAATATGTGTGTATTTCATGCATGTGTATCTTAATGTACAAAACCAAGTAATCATATCTCATGGACGCACACACATTATATATGCAGATATTTGTGCATTATTTATATATGTGCATTTTATATATTCATTTGTATATGCATGCTTTCCTGTTTGTCGCACTATGTCCTGTTTGTGGAGTGTAATCAGGCTATCTTGGATTGTCTAGCAGAATCAGCTGAGCAGCGTGGGAATCTTGGTATTGGTCTGCTTTCCTCTACATTTGGACCTGATATGTGTGAGCACATGGCCCTTGAGCCTAAGAAAGTTGGGTGGCAGTTCGGGTAGGTTGACACCCAAGCTAGTGGATGGGGGTGACTGGAGAGGCGGGCGGATACGAAAGAAACGGAAAGGAGATTGCGCGAAAAGAAAGCAAAAGCGTTCTAGGGAAAGAAATGGAAATATCAGGAACGAGCAGCGTCATAGCTGGAGATATGGGGGCCCGGGGGTGCTTGGCTTAGATCCTTGAGACCCCCCCCTCCCCTCCAACGTTTAGCGAGATTTGTTATTGTATAATTTTAATAGGAATGCAGTAGGTGAATTTCTATTCATTAAGCTTTTTGGAGTACCCCCCTTCCATTGGGGGCCTAGGGGGCAATTTAAAATGCCCCATCCCTCTTCAGCTATGCCCTCGGGTAACAAGTTAATGAAGAATAATAGGAGTGTACATGGAAGAAAGAGAGAAGGTTGTTGTAGGATGAGAAAGAGATGAAGAAAGAGAGAAGGTGGTTGTAGGATGAGAGAGAGATGAAGAAAGAGAAGGTTGTTGTAGGATGAGAGAGGGACTTGTAGTGAGAAGGTGGATTGTGTGTGTGTGTGTGTGTGTGTGTGTGTGTGTGTGTGTGTGTGTGTGTGGGTGTGGAGAGAGAGAAATTATTGAAGAAGAATAATAGGAGATGAAAGAAAGTGTGCATGCGTGTAGAGAGAGAGAGAGAGAGAAAAGTGTTGATGTAAGACAGGAAGCTGACTGGGGTGGAAAAAGAGAAAGTGTAGAAAAGTATAAATGCAGAGAGAGAGAGAGAGAGAGAGAGAGAGAGAGATGATTGTGTAGAAAGAAAGAAAACATATGAAGAAAGGAAGGGTATAAAGAAAATGGAAAAACAGAGAGGCATTGAATGGCTAGAAAAGGAGTCTTTAATGATTTAAGATGGAGGAAACGTAAATAAAACCGGGGTGGGGGGGCGTGAGATGTTGAAAAGGAGAAAACAAAGATGTAAGAAAGAAGAGAAGACTTTATGATGCGTTCGGGAGATTTGAGCAGGATTAGAGATGGCGCGAAAAAACTGGGTTGAAATGGCGGGAGTTATAGAAAGGGAAATAGAGAAGGAAGGAAGCAAAACATTTTGAACACAAGGAAAAACGTGTCTGGTTAGTCACTCAGTAGAAACCATCATGCAACCAATGTGATTTGGCAGCATACAGTGTTGGGGGTGAGCAATTAAAAAAAATTAGAAAAAGGCTGTGATCAATGAATAAGTTACTTCTCTTGCCTTTTGTTGGGCAGTGATAACTAAAAAAAAAAAAAAGATCCGAATTTTCAAGAAAGAAAAAAACAAGTGTGAATGCTGCCAGACATAAACTAATGCTAAAATTTGTTATTTTAGCATAAAGTTACATTGCAAATTGAACCCTGCACTAAAAACCTATTTACGGGGAAATTTTCAACAAAAAAAAACTAAGCGTTCTTTTCTAGACATAATACGGAGTAAATGTTTAAATTTTCAGCCCTCTAGCTCTATTAGTGCAGCCTGTATGCGTGATCCTTATATACATATATAGCCAGCCAGCCAGCCAGACCTACTTGAAAACTGAAGAAACCTATGTTGACAGTTTTGGTTGACAGTTTCTAATACCAAAAACCAAAAAAAAACTGAGAAAATGAATGGGAGAAGCTCTTGAAGGAAAAATCTCAGATACTGGCTTGTAGAATTACAAAAGGAAAAAAAAAAGATTCTAAAGAATGGGGGGAAAAAATGAGATAAAAGCCAAAACAATAAATAAAAAAGAATTTGTTAAAATCTTAGAAAAAAAAATTGCAACATCCAATCTTTGCTAGCAGCAGACATAAATAAACACTTGTTAATTCAAGAAATCTTTCAGAACAGAAAAGAAAATATGAGGAAATAAGTGAAATCTCTAATTGTATTTAGTTTTTTTTTTTTTTTTTCCCCCCTCTTTTTCTGAAGATTGAATTGCTTTCCCATATGCATTTTATGTCGATGCATACCATATATGTACTAGCACATTCCACTTGCTTTATAAGGATTGTTGAGTTACAGGGATGGATTAAGATGGATGCCACCCATAAATTTTGGGCCCACCATATTAAAATTGTGAGATCTGAAGAGCAAGTTTATATTGAAACATAAACATAGTAAAAATAGTTTATTGATAGAGAAATTTATATTGAAACATAAGCATAATAAGATATGTACAAATATTTAAAATAAAGCCTTTTGTAGGGACTTATTGTGAGAAAAACCGTTCAATGATGGTTTCACTGTCATTGAGGAGGTGACATCATTTTCAATTGACATCAAAACAAAAGCATTCAATCATTTCTGAGCCATTCTTGAATGGAATCTGTTTTTGATCAATGATAGTTTTGAAAATGAATGTTCACCATCACATGCTAAATGTATTAATTATTTTATTTATGATTGATCTTTTTCCTTTTTTAGTGATAAAGTTCTATATATTGCTATTTATTTGTGCACCTCCCTCAATGTCTTGGACCCTACGCCATGGGGTAGTTTGCATATAGGCTATTTCGGCCCTGTTCAGTTACTTAGAAATACTTAGCAAGAGCAGACTGTAATCAGTGAAAATATGCTTCTGTCATAAATCTATTCTGTTGTGACCAATTTCTGTTTGTCAGCATGAATTTTAAAAAATTGAAGAAATATTTTATTAAACAATTTGAACATTTTAAACAAAATATCTTTGACTCTTAAACTCATATAAAAATGGTACTATCAAGAGAAATAACTTCTGATTAAATTGACCTCCTTGGAACTTCAAGCTGTGATTTAAGTGACATAAATTTCAATCAGTATTTTTAAGGCGATAAGTTGAAAAATACTATCGGGCAATCATGATTACCAAATCAACTAATCAAGGACACTATTCATTTTATCGTTCTAGTTACGGTGGTTTGGAAAGTAAAATGAAAGGACTTATTTTACAAGCATGTAGCACTTCAATCTTCTACATCAAACAAACTATTTTGAACATTTTTTATGTCGTAATTTGATATGACTCAGTGTGAAGTTTGTTAGGTTATCTCATCTATCAAACAACTTTCTTCAATGTCATCTTAATGGATCATAACAAAGTGTTATGTGCATGAATGAAATTTTCTTTATTATGTAGAGCATAACAGATACATTTAAATATTTGTGTGGTTGTGTAAGACAATATGGCAGCCAGAAAATTGGAAACTCAGCTTTTCCCACGTGTAAAGAGTTCTTTCTTGCCCTTAAAAATTTTGGAACATCTTATCTCTGCAGATGATAGTTAAAATGAACACGTCATTTAGGAGAACTTTCAATGACTTTTCAACAGTGTCGTTTTTTTATTAAGGGGCGGCAGTATTTTTTATCCCCGCTACTCTCTGTCATTCCCTGCCACACGTTAATGAAATATTTTGATGCAAAAATTATGCCTGCCACACATTAATGGAATATTTCAATGCAAAGATTATGCCTGCCACTTCTAGTTCTCAAACATTAATGAAGCATGTAGCAGGGAGTTTGTTTATGTTTGATAACTAGTAGTATCAAGAAGTGGCAGGGAATGGCAAGGAGTTTGTTTATGTTTGAGAACTAGTAGTATTAAGAAGTGGCAGGGAGTTTGTTTTGAGAACTAGTAGTATTAGGGAATGTCAGGGATAAAAAGTACTTATGTATTTATGTATATTTGAATGTTTTTTTATGAATTTTGTATTTGTTTAGAAGTTGATGTGTAAATATTGTGTATAAGTTGGAGATTCCCAAAGAGGCATATTAAATAATATTATTTTCTTTATTCAGTCATTTATTTGTAACTTCTTTCATCTCGTTTTGAAGATGATGATTTTTTTCTCAAATAAGACAGAGATATACCGTATTTTCTGGCATATAGGGCACACGACCATATAAAACGAAACTCCCCTCTTTTTCCCAGAACTTCATATCCCTCCACACTACCGGGTTATTTTAATGCTCTTATTTATTCAAATCTATATTAACCCACATAGTTGCTGGCTTGTTACATTATTTGCATAGCACAGTAACAGTAAACAACTGATAAAGCTTTAGTCTTCCTAGACAGAACTTGGAAAAAAAGCATGCCTTATATGCCGAAAAATATTGTAATATTTATTATAATAATTTATGTTATTCTTAACGTTCTTCACGATTCAAAATGGAGCAGCTTTGGTTATGTTGTTATGAAATTGTTATTTGCAGGTGGTTCTGTCATGTTGACGATGATACATATGTGAACGTACCTAAATTGGTGACCCTTTTGCAGAAGTACAACCACACCAAAGATTGGTATCTTGGTAAACCCAGTTTGAAGCATCCAATAGAAATAATGGACAGGGATAATCCTGGGGTAAGTTACTCTCATTGTTACACCTTTTTTTACCAAAGATTATTAGAATCCGTCAACCAAAACTGTCAACATTGGTTTCTTCAGTTTTTAAGTTGGTCTGTCTGGCTATGTATCTATCCGAATACAGGTCGCACCAATGGAGCTAGAGGGCTGAAAATGTTGTCATTTAGTTATTTATTTATTTTTTTTTGAAAACTCTCTCCCAAAATAAGTTTTTAGAGGGGTTCAATTTACAATGTAAGTTTATGCTAAAGTCTTTATTTGTGTCCGGCAGCATTCACACGTGTATTTTGAAAATTCAGACCCTTTTTAGTGATCACTGCCTAACAAAAGACGAGAGATGTAACTTATTCATTGATCACCCCCAACACATATATGGGTGGCAGTGATTCATAATTTCCCTTGGAATGCTAGTTCTTTGCCAGTCAGGGTTTTATATTATGATGGATTCTGGCAAGTTCATAGCATGTTCAATATTGCTCTCCATAAAAATCCACAATTGCTGTAGAAACATTGCTAGAGAGGCTCCATGGATCGTTTGAGAAATTGAGACAAAATCCTTGCCTTGTGTGTCGTGCTAGACAGCCAGCAACTTTGCTGTGCTTTGCTAAATAAAAAAGAAAGGGCCCTGAAGAAAAGAATTGAATAAATGAGGCCAAGACAGACAGACATTTAATTCTTGCAATGTGAATTGGATCTTCATTTGTAAATAGAGATAACTAATGGTTTTCCATTCTGGCTGAGAATCTAAGAATACTCTTCTTATTTCCTTCTGGTTCTGCCTCTAGAGACTTGATCAGTCTCTCCCATATCAGAAGATCCCCAAAGGAGTAAATAATATACACCATCTGTTTGGGTTGGTCAAGGCTTAGATTAACTCTTGTCAATGACTTTTAAAAAGGCCTACCTCCATGCAATGTTGCCGATTTAACGCTTTTTGTGTTACATTTGTGCATACAAACTTTTGACTGTTTCTGGTCACTTTCTCGCTATTTCTGACCATTTTTAGTGTCTTTTTGGTGGTTCTTGGCCATTTTTGGATATTTTTAAAAAATTTAGCACTTTTTTGTAATCAAACTGGTGTGAAAATATTTTTTGAGTTGGCAAAACTGCCTCCATGGGCGTTGGAGAAGGCGTGCAAAAGGATATCCGGATGTTGGTTGTTAAGGCACTAGGGAGTGGTTAAGCTGTGACTGTTCATAGTGATCCCCGGCCTCCTATAAAGGTTCCAACTTTCAAACCCCTTCGCCATCGGTGAATAGGCGTGATCTGGGGCAGGGGAATGTACTTCCACGCCTACCTCCCTATCCTTGAAAGAAATATGTATGTAAAAAAGATTCTCTATCTTTTTATCACCAAAGATTTTGTCAAACTTTAGTCCAAGTCTGGAGTTGACTTTGTTTTTACACTGTAACAAGAACAATCCTCACCAAATTTAGGGGAGTAAACTCTTCACTGTTTGTCTGTCCCATCACGTTAAACCAAACCGATACGTAAAATTAACATTTCCCTACCGTGATTCGATATCATGACCAAGTGATCGGTAGGCGGCTCTCTTACCGACTGAGCCAAACTGACATATCTACAAAAATTTATTATTTTTTATTTATTATATATACAATACAAAAGTTGCAGTAATCATCTTCTCGGAATAGAAGTAGGAGTGGTGTTTGACCCTGCATCAGTCAGGCCTGTTTATTTAAATTAGTTAACCTATTAATACTAATGGAGAGAAGAGGTGTGTTTAAGCAAGAATCCTGCAGTTGTGAGTCCGGCTACTAATTACTTGGTGTTTGTTTTCCACTTAGGCTGAACGAAGGAAACTCTAAAATGACTGATCAATTCAGGAATTCAATTCAAAAACTGCCTCTCGAGATGATATTATTCTAGGCTTAACCTTTGCATGCCTTCATGTACAATCAATTATTGTGTCAAACCAGACCAGGAATTAATTTGAAGACCAAACAATGATGATAGCAGGGTAATTAAAGTCGTACTTCATCTTAAAACTACATTGCTCGGGCTGGAGGGTTACTCTGCTCCACATAGGCTCCACCGTCTATGGTCCAATTGTTGTGGAAAACCATCCCCAAAATCTTTGTTTGCCAAGCCATTTATATATATATTTATTTGTGTATTTTGTAAAATAAATACATAGTGCTCAATATTTTAGTGAATGAATCAATAAAACAGAGCATATAAAAATCTTTTTAATATATTTATTACGGGATCCATTACAGATTGACAGTCCGTTTCATTGCTGTATGCAATTTATCAAGCGAATGGGGTAGAAACCAAATAATCCATTTTATAAAAAATATTTTTTTGCACACGTCACTATCATATTTATTATTTTCATTTTTCTCTCATATTTATTATTTTCCACTTTTATCCCTTTTATATATATATTATATATGGCAAAACATGAGCTCATACAAAGTTTAAACTCTTGTTTCACTATTGAAGCAGATTTTCAGATGAGCATAGGGGTCAGTTTTTCTCTTGCTAGCTAGCTTTAGAGTTTAAATTTTGTATGAGCCCATGTTTTGCCATATATTTATATTTCAGCTCTACCCTTTGTGTATTGAGTACTTTTAGGATCTCACATAACACCTTTGTAAACCACCAGTTATCTGAATCTCCAGGTTAAGAAATCTATCTGCTTTGGGATTTCCAGTACAACCTTTAAGAATTACCAGCAGCCTAGAGAGACCACACTTAGTAGAAAGCACTGAACTACAATCTGAGTTATATTCACTTTTATAATCTGATCAATTGTTGCTTTTTAAGGTCTCGGAATTCTTAAACTATGACCAAATAAACAATGTATGAATAATATTCTAAAGAATATTGCTGTTTATAATGGTATAGGGGTCCCTCAAATCAGGGGTCCCTCAAATCAACTGGAAAGGGAACTGCTAAGTGTATCCCCCTTGTATAAATCTCTTCCAGCCTGGAGCTACATGCACTCTAGAAGGGCTGCCCCAGGGTGAAGTCAAGGTTAGGGGGTGAGGTTGGTAGGTCAAGGAAATGGGCTTAAATACTTGCCAGTTGTGTTACTGCTTGGCTGAATGGGAGCTGGATTCGCACAGATTCCCACAGAGAAAAAAGAAGAAAGCAAAAACTCAAGTCACAAATAATGAACAGAAAAGGAAAGACACAACAATCTTGTTAATTATGTTTTACATTTTAAAACAAATGAGAAAAATAAATCAAGAAAGAAAAGTGAGAATAAAATTATTCCAATATTCTTTTTATGCTTGAAATAAAAA
>VCCN01002456.1:2772877-2788549 GCA_006491835.1 Architeuthis dux
AAGGCCACAAAATTTTAGCTTTTTGTTTATGAAGTATATAAATTTTTTTTCCTTTCAAACTTTTCTAACTTTTCTAACTTATTCCCCAAAATGGAAAAAGTGCTGTCATGATGATGTGGAGGAATTGTTCTTCAAAATGGAAATCTGGTCATGTTTAAAAGTATTGGCTTTGTGTGTGTGTGTGTGTGTATGTGTGTGTAGTGGTGGTGGTGGTATTAGCTACTCATTAAAACGATGATTGGTAATTCTCTGAACCCTGGTCCTCCTCACCACCTCCCCCCTGTGGGTCTCTTATTTGAGACCTCCTCTCCCCCTCACTGTACAACAAGCATATTTTGCTATAAAACCCGGCAGCTCGTGCTGCCCATGATAATTATCCGTCCCGCAAATGCCATTGTGGTATTTAACACAGCATCATATAATAATACTCTGGCACGGAGGAGAAGGTGTGTTGCTGTGCCTTCGAAAGGAATCGGGGAGGGGAGGAGGAAGTGGACATTATGGTAGGTAATGAGAGTTTAGATAGAAACAAATGTTAATGTTTTTTACCATTATATATGTTTTGTTGTGTGTTTATGTGTGTGAGTGAGATAAAAAAAGATGTGCCACATTCATGTGTAAATGCAACAAATCACCATTTTTGGAAGGGTTTGGAAAAAAATTTGGTCATATTAGATGTGAAATGTACTTTGAGTCTGCCAAAAACATGGGTTTTTTTTATTTTTTTATTTTTTAATTTTTTTTAGGACAATTTTGAAAAATATTTCCTACTTTTCAAAGAGTATTTTGGACGATTAAACTCCATCTTGTTGTTAACACAACATTTCAGCCGATCCATTCTACTGTTTATAAACAAGGAGTTCAATCATCCAAAAAACTCTTTGAATGTTAATGACCCTTCTCAAAAATTATAGTCAGTATATTTACTACTTTTATTGATATAATTCATCAGCAAATCTTTTGTTCATTAGTTTTCTTACTGCAATATCCAAAGACAAGTGTAGGTAAGAGTATATAAGTAAAATAAATATATTAGCTTTTTAGTCAATCAAACAAGGCTAGAAAACCTGTTGAAGGGATAAGCAATCTGTGAAGTTATCAGTTTACTTGGTGCTTTTGAATACTACTTGCTGGTATAACTTAATGGTAAGAATATGACAGTTAAAACTGAAAGGTCGATGTCTCCTAACTGCCTAGTCCAGTAGTTGCCAACCGTTTCAAGATCATTTCCCGCTTTTGCCAATAAGATTATTCGTTTTCCCCCTTTCCATTTAACTCTTAACAGTCAAAAGCCCAGTCCTTGAGAAGAAAGTGGCTAAAAATGTTTTGTTTATTCAAATGTTTATAGTGTCTTTACTTGTGGGCAGATTGTTGTGAAAATTGGCAGTATTGCAGGAAAGACTAGTGTGTTTTAGGATTTTCAGCCATGTTTGTTTACGTGTGGCCTCCTGCTCTTTAGGACTTCAAGAGTTAAGTTAATAAAAACCAAAACACAACGACAAAAAGCTAACACTATAAGTAAATTTAAAATAATTTTAATAAACAACACTGGTAAGGAAAATTAGAGACGTTTGGTTGCACAGTTGTACGCCATCTTGAATCACACATCACCACTACTCTTAAGCCAAAAACATTCACCATGACTTTTATTTTTACCTAATAGCCTTATCCCCCCCCCCCTGGACTACCTACATTTCTCTTGTGGGGGAACCACTGGCCTAGTCAATGACACTTTTACTACAAATTCAATTTGTAAAAGGAAAACTCTGAGCCCCCAAATCCTTCCTATTAAGAGATCACTCATACTTTGAAAATCTGTTATACACATGGGATATGAATATATATTTTTGTTTCTATTGAATTCATGTATAATTTTTCTTTATTTCCAGTGGTGGTCGTCTGATGACGGTTGGTGAGAAAATACGTCTTCCTGATGACTGTACAGTGGGATATATCATAGGTAGGTACAAACCTTTTTTTACTCTAATACATATACAGTGATTTTTAGTTCGTTTTTTATCAGTGTTCTTGATTTTATTTCACTGTTTGTATCAAAATGTTATAAAACGTATAGTTATACAGGGTAGGTAAGAAATTATATGTAACTTGTGTAAATATTGGCATTTCATGATCTTGAAAAGAGAGTTGCAAGTTACTGTTAAATTTTAAAAAAATTTAAAATACAGAAGAAAAAGTTTTTTAAATTTGCACTTTTTGTGATGATCCACAAATTGAGTTCAAATCGTTTTCATGGGTGTTGGTGTTGAAAGCTTTATGAAAGGTATGAATGCAATTCTCCCTGTTCTCATTGACAGTCATCTTGTCAATGAACCTGTCACTAACTTAACATGATGCTAGATAGGGAGTGAGGGTGATGCTGTGTAAGATTCTTAATTCACATGCACATTTCTATCCATGAAGATGGAAATTATCTATTTAATAAATTTCAAACTTGGATGCAAGTGATCTTAGTACTTTATTGCTAATAATAATAATAATAATAATATTTCTTTTCTTTATTGCAGGGCATATACTGAAAAAGCAGTTGACTATTGTGGAAAGTTTTCATTCACATTTGGAAGCTCTTTGGCTTCTACGGCCATTCGATTTGGACAGACAAGTAAGTTTATTTACCGCAAGTCATTTTTTAGGCCCGCATGCCTCTGAAAATACCATCTCTTGTCTATAACTTTAAGAGTCATTAACGTACCAACTTTTGTTCAGGCAATCTAATCTCTTCTTCCTATCGTTGTTGTTGGCACAATGTTTTGGCTGATTCATTCTACGACCTTCTTCAGGTGTAAAATGTAATTGTGCTTTGTTATCAGTGGTTTGCTACTATTATCTACTACAATTGAAGGTTGTGTGTGTGTGTGTGTGTGTGTGTGTGTGCTGCGATTACTTGACAACTGGCCATTGTATGAGGTTGACATTCGCCAGATATATTAGTCGGCACAATGCTGTTGAGTGTGATGTTTTTTGGATCAGCAGTTCTTGAGAGATCTAATAAAATAAATAAAACATTTAGAATTATCTAGATCTAGATATAAAATATCTAAATTGGCAATAGATCTAGATATAAAGTATCTAAATTGGCAACACTGAAAAGAAGTAACCAAAATACTTCGAAGCCGTAGTTTTGTACAACGGATGGAAAATTATTTTACATGATTATTATGGAAGGCTGCTCAACACACCATAAAGTGTGGCTCCTTCCAAACATGCACCTTTGGAACAGACACTGCCCTAGTCTTTTATTTAAAACATCTGTTTGCTTTGGTTTGGATATTTAAATAATTCTTTAGCCATATACAATACAGATATCTTCAGTGTTTTTCTTAAAGGAAATCTTTCTCTATTCTCATATTGCATACAAAATATTTCATGTAAATAATTTTCTGTTTTTCTTTCATTTTTCCAGGTAACTTTCAGCTATTCCAAATATGGGGAAAAGATGAACATTGTTAACATACCTGGATTCTCAAACAAAGAAGATCCCACACGGTAAGTGTTTTTTGTTCAGAGTTAAATTGTTTCTTTGGTTGATTCCTATTTTCCATGCATAAAATTGAGATGGTTCATTTTAAGGCTAACAAGAGTTAAGGATTATCTCCCTTGTGATATACTTTTTCAACAACAGAAAAACAACTTTATTTCCATATAATAAATAATATTTCACACACTCACTGTTAAAAATGGCGCACAAATGAAATAAACGACTTGATTTTCATACAAACCTCTAACGTTTCACACACTCGCCCACTCAATTTTAAAAACATCGCACAAATAAGAACAATATAATTTATGTATTTACTTCTGTTTTTCTTTCAAGGGGGAGATAATCCGTAAATCCTGTTAGCCTTAAAATGAACTATCTATTAATTGTTTTTTAATCGTTAGTTATTATCTCTTGTATCCATATTTAGATATTTTAATAGAAATTTTGTTTTATGACAGCACTTTGCAACTAATTCATTTTTTTATTTAAAATTTGATGATTATTTGCAAAGCAAATTAAGTTTTTCTTCTGAGCACAGGTAGCACTCTGGTGTAGTTTTTAAAATATCCCATTTGATAATTGGTGTTTTGTTATATAATCTAGTTTCCATATCTATTTAGATAGTCATACTGTTTTTATAGTCTTCATTGTTAAATGACATATGATTTCCAAATCTGATCTTAAATTTAGATTGAGAAGCTCCAATATAATATTTTGTACCATTGGGCATTGGGCCCTCCTTGGTATTGACTGTAGCTCTATAAATATATATTTGTCTGATTGCATTTTCCTTCTATAGGGCTTATATATCAGTATAGTTGTGTGTACCATTACCAAGTTGTCTTCCTTTCAAATTAACATGTCTGTTTCTTTTCTTTTGTAGGTTATGGTCCATTCACTGTCACCTATTTCCGTACCTGAGGGAGTGCAGATCATTGGAATAAATCCTGGTCTACCTTTCAAAGTGTTCCACAACTTTTACCCTTTGTGTAAAAAGTCTTCTTACCCAGTCACTGTCTCACCCTGACACAGTGGTGAAATATTCATCCTTTTCACTTTTGCCATATACACTCCTTGGCCCCCAAAATGAACCAAATGTTTTGGGGGTGCCCAGGAGTGTGCATAGACTACCAACCAGCAGACCATGGCAAGGGAGATAACTTTTGGAGTTTAAGCAGTACAAGCGACTGTTTATACTTATTTTAGTTTGTGTTCAGTTGTAGGAAAATATGTCCCCGTCACACGCCAGATTTACCCTACAATTTTTAATCTTCAAACTGAACCACTAGAAATTTATTTTTTAAAAGAATTCATTCAGCTCAAAGACTCAAAAGATCAATTCATGTCAAATTAGAAAGCCTCTACTAAATCCAACTTTTTTTTTCTTAATATTTTCTTTAAAAGCAACATACCTGTGATTCTCCACATCCCCATATTTTCTTCTTTTTTTTTTTTATAGACGATTTGTATGTTGAGATCCTCTTTCTGTGAGTGTATGTGCTGGTGCCTGTTTTATGGATGTTCCTACTTAGAAAGGAGAGATTAGAAATTTGTCTTCTTGCTATTTTAAACAAAAAAAGTGAACTTCTAATTTTCTCTCAAGTGTTTGAAATTTCTTCAATTGTATGTGTGCATCGTCTGCCTCGGAATGGGTTTTTGTTTGTGTATATTACTGGATGTTGGAAATGTTAGTGTATATACATAGCATTTGCAGACAGTTTGTTTTAGTAGAGGACTTATTCATGAAGATTGATCTAAAATTTTGAAATTTTCTAATGATCTAAAAATTTTCAAATGGATCTAGAATAATACAATTCTTCAGAACATTTAAGAAAAAAAAAAAAAAAACTTGCCCAAATATATATTTCCGCAATTCTATTTCTTTTTACTTACGTCTCCTGAAGGAAATTGACATTCTTTTGCGTGTATATCCGGATTTGCATAAATGTAAATAATTCATTTTAAAATTATTTCTATTCATACAAAGAGCATAATTTGTTTCTTTGTATGGCAGCTGCAGTTTGAACTGAGGGACCAAATTTAAATATCACTCATCTGTATGACGGCATGCAAACAAGGATACGATTATGTTAAGCCAATTTTCCTAGTGGGGATGGCCGGCCTGCCCGCCCTGCCTTGAAAATCATTAAAGATTCTGCTGTTTTTTTTGTTTTTTTTTGCCTGGGCTTGAACACAGACCCTTGGCACCAATGAGAAATATCCAACTACTTAAGTCACCTACAAACTTTTTATTTTTACTTCATCTTAGAGAAAACCATGGATGAGGTCTTGGCTGGCTTTTTAATCCTTTTAGTATTACAAACTAGTGAAACATTCAATGCAACAGTTTTCATGAAATAGACTCAGATGATGTTGCTAAAGTTTAGAAATGCTAGTTAAAAACCTCAACTAATTTTTGTTACCAGTTTTTACAAATTTGCATTTAAAATCTCTCATCCTGTTTACCAGTTGTATAGAGGGAAGACTTTTTGTTACCAGTTTTATTCCTTTTTGAAATTTTTTTTTTTTTTTTAAATTAGTAGATAGAACTTTTTTCACCAAGCTTTTTAAAAAACTTTAAATTTTATATCAAAATTTCACTTTTCAAAGGAATTTCATTGGTTTTTGCTTCCTTTCATTCCTCCATTTTGTTTTTTAGCCCATCATCGACCTCAGACCAAATGATCTTCAGCTTTCTTCTATTGAAAATTACTAAACTCCCAACACGTAGTCATGAATTTTTTTTTTTTTTTTTTAAATGACTAAAAACTAAAAAGCGATTGCCTTTTTTTTTTTCTTTAGTAACATGATTTTAAAAGTTTCAAACTTTAGTACCATATTTTTCTTTATCAGTTGTTTACTAACGTTACTGCGCTATGTAAACAATTTAAAGCCAGCCAGCCACTGGAGGTTAATATAGATAAGAGCATTAGAATAACCCGATAGCATGGAGGGCTATGAAGACCAGGGAAAAGAGGGGGTATTTTATTTTTTCAAGAATATGCCTGCAAAAATTGAGGTCCGTCATTATTTGGTCGTGTGCAAGAAAATATGGTACTCAAAAAATTTTTTTTTTTTTTTTTCTTGCTTCATGACATTAAGTATCAAACTTTAAAATTTGATATTTAATGCATTTAAATATGCTAAAAGCAAAAAGGTTAGGAAAGTTATTTAGACTAGCCTCCTCACAACAAAGGCAAGAACGATAATGACAACTTAGCCTCAATTTCAGATTTGCTATTCAAAGTAAGTTTCAACAGGGGAGACTTTTATATTTACGAGATTTCTAAGGCAGTTTTTGCTAAAATGTTTAACATATCCCGAGATCCACCAAGTAGATTTCAATGACATTTAAATGCTGAAAAAGATCTTTAAAAAAAAAACAAACATTGGCATCATTAAATCTTTGGTATATATGCAAATATGGATTTGTTAGTTCTGTGTGCATAAAGTGAATGACTTAACTGTGAATGTTAACTTTTTGTTGTATGATAACTTGTACATAGACTGATGTCAAAATACAGTGTGTATATGTATGTATATAATAGATAATTTAAATAAAACAACTCACTGACTTGACATACAAATCAAATGTGGAAAATATTAAATGTATTTTTATATAAAACACTAATAAAGATTTCTTACAAATTGGGATCTGGCTACTGTTTTTTGAAGTTAAACATTCTTTAGTGAACTAAGACTTAGTCTGTGCTATTAAATATTTAATAGCTTCATTCAACTCACAATTAAGGTTTAATAACAAATTGAAGAATTTTAATGAATATACTGTTAATTTGTTTTTTTTAGGGGGGGGTCACCTGTCCGTGATGCAGTAATTTCTTGTTTATTGTATAATTTTTAGTTTTATTTTCTAAGAAAAAAAAAAAAATGCCGAAAAATTACTCCATGTAAGATTCTGTATATATTAAAAAAATATGTACATGCTGATGCATACATCGTTTCGCCCATACCTACCCAATCGTGATAATGTAAATTTGTTTATATATGTATATAGATATATCACTAGATGTACATATTTGGGATCACTTGTTAAAACAGTTCAGCTATTTTACTCTACAAAAGGAAATCTTTACCTTCTTCACAATTGATAGATGAATAAGAGTATATTATAAAAATATGCACAAGAGAACATGGATTATTTCTCTCGCTGCTCGAGAAGAAAATAACATATCAACTTCTACTTTTAAATACTGTACAGAAAGTTTGATAACCCCAACAAAACTTAAATCTTTCCTAGAGCCATTATGGTGAGCGTTTCTTTTTTTTTTTTTTTTTACTTCCTAAAAATAAAAAAACTTGGTTGAACATCCTGGAAAAATCTGTACTGTATTTTATATGTAAGACTTTATTCATAAGAACTTATTTGGGGGTATTTTAAAAAAAAAAAATGTACTGTATATGGTTATTTTAAACTAAATATGTTGAAGTCTAATGTCTAGAACAGAGCTTTCCAAACCTTTGGCATTGGCAACACTTTTTAATATTAACATTTTTTGCGACACATTATTCAAGTTTGGTAGCCAAGCCGATTATGTCATCAACTGACCCAGGAAAAAGAAAAAAATCTTTTGAAAGATATACAAAATTATAATTTTGAAAGCTCTGGTCTACATTAAAATCTTTCAGTGAAAAAAAGGGGGGGGGGCATACACACATTACATTTGTTTGTTAGTAATTTTTAGATTTTGTAAATAGCTGGCCTTACTCGAGGTGTGCATTTTTGTGACCTGTTCTCCACTCGTCTCACATCTGATGTAAGGTGATTGCAACCAATCTTATTTCTCTTAACTGATCTCAAACTTTTTCTCCGTTGTATATAAATGCCCTGTCACTTGTAATTTTTTTTTTTAAAGAATAAAAGATCTAAATGAAATTCTGTTTTGTTTTCTTTTATCAAGACATTCACAATAGCTTAAATATCCTTTCTCCCATCTTCAATTAGCTTCTTCAGATATATTTTCAGATAATTTTTACTTTTGTGGCACCGTTTGAGTTTTAGTAAAAAAATCTCTATTAAATCAAGTATTGTAAACCATTTTTATTAATTTTTCACTATTTACCCTCATCTTAATTTTTAGTAGTTTTAATCACAATGCGTAAAATGGTTTAATGAATATCTTCTTTTACTAAAACCAAGTTGAATTGTAATTAAAAAAGAACTGAAAGATGAAGGTAAATGGTTTACAACACGTCATCTAAATGAAAATTGCCAGCATTACTGAATGTGATTAAACAAACTAAAAATTAGGGTGAATGTAAATAGCCAGATTGAGAAATAGCAGTTTGGTATTTTACATCTCCAGCCTTTTAACGTCCATTGTTGGGCATAGGTAAAGTGTCTCGTCTCTTAGACAACTTGCAATGGATTGTGGCGCCTGGTGACAGTCCTGGTTTCTGTTGCATGCATCAGTTTAGTGATCCTTGCAAGTCTGAGACCAGGACTCTTATGACCACACCCTTGGCATGATGCAAGTCCACTGAGGGGATACCTCCAGCCTAATCACACAGCTTAGAGTGTACTCAATTAGCTGAGTGCACACGGAAATTGAACCCAGGACCTTTGTGAGGCAGACCTGCTAACCCATTACACCGAGTGGACGTTGGATATAGATCTTCCCCAAATCTCTTATCGCAGTGCCAACATCTCCTGAATTTGTCTAACTCGTCACACCATCTTTTTTTTTTCTGTCGGATGCATATGTGCTCTGGAGATCCACATTGAGTCATGATGTCCAGCAGTTTTGTCATTCTTGTAACATTTGCCATTAATGGATTCTGATATTTCTGACTCCTTTTTTTTCTCTAATATACTGTGCTGTCGTTTGGTCTCTCCATGTGATGTTAACCATGCAACATGCCCAAGAAAATGCTTAAGCGACTAACAAAGATTGGCTCTCAAACTCTGGGGCTGAAACATGGAACCTATTGGAGGACACATTGGTTGTAGATCTTTTTCTTGAATGTTAAGCTTCAAATGAATAGTTTGGAAAAATGTTATCTACAAATAAAAAGTTGAAACTAGCAGATGAAAACTGCATTACTGAGGAAAAATCCTGTTATCCAGAGGATTAAAATATCCTTTGATCAAAACTGGATTGAAAAAACAAAAACCCTAAATATCCTAAAATTGATTTGTATATGTTCACTTCATAGACCTTGCAGATGAGGGACCAGACACATTCTTAAAACACTAACAATAGAGGACCAAAGTGCTGATGTCATCCCCTGTCTTCCGGCTCCACTTGATGAAATCCCACTAGTAATTTACAATAGGGGTAATTTTACTTGTTTTTTTTGGTTATTTCAACCGAAAGTGATCTAGCAGACAAGAATTGAACCCCAATGGACTGACAGTGATAAAAAAAAATACCCAAATCTAGTAATCCTGTGAATTTTATTGTAATCTTTATGATTAAGAACAAAGTTTATTTGCTAAACAATATGAACTCTGAGGTAAGTGTGGTTGAAAACTATGCCACTTTTTAAAGTGCAAACATGAACATCAAATTCTGCCTTTGTTTTATTTCTTAAAAGATGTATTGATATTGAAAATGTACAAATATTAGAAATGGAAACACTTAATAATTTTTTTTAAGAAAAGATTCATTCTAATTTATTCATTTAATTATCAAACAAATCTTATTACTTTTTGCGTAAATTTCTTTCGATTGCAAGGAAACCTTTCAGCATAGAAATTATTTATATATATTGATTCATATCAATCTGTATTAAATAATTTATTTGAAATAAAAGATTTGGAGAATCAGTGCATTACGTTTTATTAAAATTGGACAAGTTTATAAAAGATTCACATGCACATTTATAAAAATATCCATTAAATAATTTCATTGGTCACTTTTTAAATTCAAAAGTAACATTAAGGATATAAAAGAAATTAAAGTTTGTTTCATTCTAATTTATTCATTTAATTATAAAAAAATCTGGCCAAGTAGGACGACTTAACTGTCAAAAATGCATCGTATCATAAGGACTGGTTTGACCGATCACTGTTAAAGAAGCTAACATTTTTTTTATTTTTGTACTGCAATGACCGAGTTTTAGTAAACGATTTTTTAAAAAATTTATTTATTAAATCAAGTATTGTAAACCATTTTTATTAATTTGAGTTTTTACATTCATCTTAACTTTCAGTTTTCTAATTGACTTAGCTTTTACTTTTATTTTTATTTTACTAAAACCAAATAACCATTTTACACAGTGATTTAAGAAAACCCCCCAAAAACTGAGGGTAAATAGTCAAAAATTAATAAAAATGCTTTACAATACTTGATTTAATAATATTGTTTCTTTGCTAAAACTCAGTCATTGCAGTACGAAAGTAAAATAAATGTTACCTTCTTTAGCAGTGAGCGGTCAAATCAGTCCTTATATAATGCATTTTTGACGGTTAGAACGTCCTACTTTGTGAAAAACCTTTTCTTAAAAGAATTATTATTACTATTATTAACTGCTCTCGTTTCTAATATTTTTTGTACACTTTCAATATATCTCATCTTAAAACAGTTCAAATTCAAAAAATTCAGCCTATCACGTTCGACATTTTAGGACGCTTTTTATAAAGTGTAAACATGGTATTTTCAACCACACCCACCCCAATGTTCATAATTGTTTAGCAAATAATTTTCAGTTGAAAACATTCTACAATCTTTGTTCTTAATCATAACAAAGATTACAGTAAAATTCACATGGTTACTTACTAGATTCAGGCATTTTTATCGCTTTGTCAGTCAATTGGCATTCAATCCTCATCTGCTAGATCACATCCAGTGGGGAAAAACAAATGAAAAAAAATAAATAAATAAAATTGATAAAATGACTAAAAGTTCTAAACAATTTTTATTTGTCATAAACTAGCTGTCCTATACTTACAAACTGCAAAATTTCAGTCGCAATAACAAAAAAAAAAAAAAGATGAAAAAAAAGAAACAAGCAAAATTACCCCTATTGTAAATTATTAGTAGAATACTTTGGCACTAGTTCATAATCTACCAAGTGAGAACCAGAACTTTCAAAGGGAGATAATTTGAGAACCAGAACTTTCAAAGGGGAGATAATTAGGTGTTTCAGTGCAAAACGCCCGTGTCTGGTGGCTGCACGATACATGAAAGCTAAACTTGAGATTATGTAGACAAGGCTACACAAAGAGAATGCGGTATCGGGACAAAAAAAAAAAAAAAACAGTGCCAAACCAAAATTGATTTTAGAAAATAAAATCAGAAAAAAAAGTATCAACGGCATCTTGTCAAAACAGAGGTAATTTTATTCATTAAACAGGTACATGAAGGTATTCTCTCCAGTACACAGCAATGGACATTTAGATTCACTCATTGCCAGTACACAGAGTTGATGTAAGTGGTCATGTGGCAACAAGTATTCAAACTGCTGCTCCTTTGTTTATCCAATAAAAGAAAAGGAATGACCAACCCATTAAGGACAGCAGTTAAGGATCAAACCCTAGTTGCTCCAGTTGGATTCTTATTCTATAATAATTAGGAAAAAAACAAACAACTAATTATCAAAAAGTAGGTCTGCATGGTAGGCTCAAAATTGTTACCTAAGAGCAAGAGTTTAATATAGATGTATATAAGCTTTAAGAAAAGATGGCTATGATAGGAAATAATTGAATAACAATTTCTAACCAATTTTAATAAAGCTGTGTTGAGGTTCAACTGAAGGGGGTACAGTACTTTCTTCTACATCTCTTTAGCAAATATCCGTTTTGTCTAAAAATCACTTTGGTCCCAACAATATCTCTAAAAGGTTCTCAATGAATTTCAATGACATTTTGTCAAATAATTGGCCATGGCTTAAGGAAGAATTGATGTTATTTTGTAGTGGATCCAGGGATTTTTTGATTGAGAGATTTTTTAATTAAATTTTGGGATGGATCACAGAATGTTTTCCCCCTCTTAAATCAAAAAAAAAATCCTCGGATCCACCCCAACAAAATGTCATTGAAATTCATAGAGAACTTTTGGAGATATTGTGGAGACAAAAGTGATTTTAAACAAAACTGATATTTGCTAAAGTGATGTAAACGAAAGTATCATAACTGAACTGAAGAGAGTGAAATAGAGAAATGTAAAATAGATCACACAAGTGGGAAGATACTGTCTATTGTTTTGAAATGGGTCATTAACATTCAAAGAGTTTTTCGGACGATTAAACTCCTTGTTTGTGGTAACACGTTTCAGCAGATCCATTCTACAGCCTTTTTTAGATGTACTATCCAAATCTGATGGTGGTAAACAGACATGTTTCTCTTGAATGGTTGCAACATATAACGTAGGATTCAGGTGTTTTCCTTTCCTTGTTAGATTTATTTCCATACATTGTTCCTGTTGAATATCGGAAGCCACATCAAGTTGAACTCTGCACTTGTCTGACTTATACATTCAGCTGACATGTTGATGTATGCGGCTTCTTTGATTTTTCTCAGTTTCCAACAGCGTTCACTGTCTATAATCCGGACTTCTTATCAGAGGATAGTGCTCACCCTTCTCTCTCCATATGTGGTCAGCCATACCAGATTTTTCTATCTCGCCTTTGATTGTCCCTTGAGTCTGACCTTGTGGGGCCTGCTAGTTTCTCCTTTATAATTCTTCCCACATTTACACATACAGTTATTGGTCTGGATTATAGACAGGGAACGCCATTGGAGAAAAATCAAAGAAGCAGCATACATCAACATGTCGGCTGAGTGTATAAGTAAGACAAGTGTGAAGTTCAACTCGATGTGGCTTCCGCTACTCAACAGGGACAAGGTACGGAAATCCAGGCCTAACAAGGAAAGGAAAACAACTGAATCCTACGTTATAAGCATAGCTACCATTGAAGAGGAACATTTCTGTTTACCACCATCACATTCGAATAGTACATCCGAAGAAGGCCTTAGAATGGATATCGGCTGAAACATTAACAACACAAACAAGGAGTTCAATCGTCCTAAAAACTATTTGAACAAATGGGAAGAGTTTTCAAAATCTATTTTATTTTATAATTCATGGGACAGGTAAATATACTAGTTTATTTCTCTTCAGAATGGTAATCAGAAGCCAATTCCCAGACAAAAATTACATACTAAAAAGGAATTTGCTATTATCAAAACGAGAATCCTATCATCAAGCTGTTTATTTTGTTAATCAAATTTTTCAAAACTTACAATTTGGGGTGGAGAAAAGCAATGAAAAAAAATTGTGTTTTTTTTGTTTATAAAAATTTGAAACTAAGAAAAAAAGGCCTGTGGATTAGGAAATTAACATTTCCATCCAGTTTCAACAGGCACAATTAATAAACAACTGTTAAAACTGAATCAAACTTATTTATTATTATTAGATGAAGAATTATAAATAATTTTATTTAATTTTTATGACTACTTTTTACCTTCATCTTAATTTATTTAGTTGCTTTTTATCGCAACTTTTGCTCAGGCCGATCACCCTCCGGCAGTGAGCAAATAGCGCTGATTGGAAAATAAAGTCTTGGTAACTCAGTTGGTAGAGCAGGCAGGCATAAACTGTGCCCCCTCCATAAAAGGTGTGGGTTCAAATCCCACCTAAGGCTTATTCTTTATTCAACGCTGTTTGCTCACTGCCGGAGGGTGATCGGTCTGAGCAAGTTGCGATAAAAAGCAACTAATAAATTAAGATGATGGTAAAAAGTAGTCATAAAATTAAAAATAATGGTTAATCAGAACCTTTTTTTTTTCTAATGATTTTTTAAACGAAGCAAAAAAAATTAGAAAATTTTAGCTTCAACCCATTTATAGCTTTTTTTTTTAAACTTATGATTTTATTTTTAAATAGCTTTTTTACTTTTTATGATTTTATTTTTAAAAGTGTTTTGCATCCTTGTTCTGACACCACTATCTCCCCATTAATATAATGGATGAAAAATAGAGGAAAATAATAATTAGGTTGTTTGGAACCAAGTGAATAGACAAGACGACAACTCTAACTTGACTGGCTAAAAAGCCAGAAATTGTTGGTCGATATTAGTACCTTTCGAATGCACTTAAGCTTGTGAAACTCCCCTATCTTAGAATATTGTATGCGTTCTATCAGGTAGGAATTTTCCTTATGACACTAAGAAATTAAAAAAAAGAGATCTGAGACAAAAGGAAGGATACAAAAAAACAAAACAAAAATAAAACAAACAAAGTAAAGTAAGATTTTTAAAATTTCATTTTTTATCTATGCTGAAGAAGAAAAAGTTTTGGAAGGATCTCTCCCTATATTAAGTCATTTAAATTTTCTATAACATACTCTCTAAAGAAAGAGAGAGTAGCAGTCTTGTTTTGTGTTTTTGCATATATTGTAAGGTTTTTGCTTTTTTTTTTAATCTTTTTATTGTTGTTGATATCAGATAGTGTAACTTTAAAAACAACTCAATCCAAATGCTTGTTCACAAATGGAAGAAGAAGCAAAATTGTTGTTAAAGTCAGTTTTTTCACCAACAGGAAAATAGAAAGCCCGACTGGAATCAGTTCTTAGAGTGACTCATCAATTCTTTGGCTGAGAGTTTTCATGTTGAAGCAATAATGATATTTTTTATTTGGAAATTTTAAAAAAAATCTCACATTAGATTTACAAAAAAATGTTGTACAGAATGATGAATAGAAGTCCAATTCATTTTAGCATTCTTGGTACTCCCAAAGATCTTTCTCATAGCCTTCATGCACATGGTCTAAAAGTACTTTGCGTCGACTCTCACAATACCTGCAAAATGAAACAGATGTTAACAACACATAGCATTTGGAAAACACATTTCCAACCAAATTCCCCTATTTTGAGTTTAAGAAGCATATTTACAAACAATGGCTAATTTAACAGAATAAAGTTTGCCTTACTACCTTTCCAAATATTTAGGCACCAGTAGATAATTAAGGGAATACTAACAAAACTTTTCATTAAACTTTTAAATCTTTCTATTTTTCATGTAAAGAGAATTCTCTTATGTGAAGATTCTAGTTTAAATTGTTTAAAGAAAAAAAACAAACAAATGTGGACCATGTTCGCATCAAGCACCCTAAATTTTTGAAAATCTAAAAGGAAACGTCAGCAGTGTTACCAAGATAAACAAAGTCCGCCTGTTGATATCAAAGAAAATACTAGGCTGAACTGGTGTCGCTA
>VCCN01002456.1:2818478-2828550 GCA_006491835.1 Architeuthis dux
CAAGTTCTAAAATCAAACCATCTAAATATCGGATGTTAATATAATATTAATTCTATAAAATAAAAATAAATTTCAATATTAGTAACACAAAAACAATATTTTTATGAATCGTATTATGAAAGATGTTAATTTTACTTCCTTTGGTTTAAAGTTTATTTACTTTCATCTTAGGAGAGCAGGAAAACAAAGAAGCTCTTGAAAAGTACAAGCCTGTAACCATTTGATGTTTTATGACACTATGTCATTTGTAATTGTTACAACAGTACCAAAAGAATTTTTAGTTTTCAAGTGCTTAATAGTATACACACAATATTATAGAAAAATAAGCATAGTATGCAAACAAACATTACAAGCATATATTAATGCTCAGCTACATTTGTGAAAGTAAATTATACAAAAAAAAAAAAGAAGCTATTCAAATATGAGAAATCAGTTTATTTTAATACATTCTTCATGATTATAAAAAGGTGCTACCCAAAGTTTTGGGGAATTTGAACAAGTATGGACTTTTATCAGTACGCATTGTGAGCTCAGTGTGTGCAATCAGCAAACAAGTTGAGAGGATGTACTTTAAACACTTCAAGGATGGACGAAGTTGTCAATGTCAATGACAAGGAGTGTTCAGGATGACTGTAGAGAGGTATGACATCAGAAAACATATCAAAAGTGGGAGACACTATCTGTGGGGATTGTAGGAAGAGAATCCAGGGGTGTGTGATTGCCGTACCGGACTGTTCAACACATTTTGGCAGATATTTGAACACGAGATGCATAGCTGCAAAATTTGTATCACAGAAACATGGTATTGCTGTCTGCAGTGAACTTGAAGATCAAACCAGAGATGACCCCAATTTCATCACAAAAATCATAACTGGTGATGAATCATGGGTTTATGGTTATGAGAAAAAGCAGCAGTAGTCACCAAAATCACCAAGGTCGAAACAACTTGTATCAAGTTCACAACAAAGTCAAACCAATCGGTTGTCCAACAAGAAATTCATTCCATCTTGTAAAACTAAACAGAAATTTTTGCTGTTTTGAAGGGGTCTAAGAATGAGCATTCAGCACAAATGTTCAGACAAATGGTAGGAACGACTGGGCTCTCCACCAGAACAACAACAACAACACACACGCCCACACATCAATTGCTGTGTCTACCCCCTTCCCCCAAATTCACCTGTGACTTTTTCCTGTTCACAAAGAGGAGATTCTAGCTGAAAGGACGTTGTTTTGACATGATTGAGGAGATCCAGGTAGAATCACAGGGGGTGCTCGACAGTCACACTTGAGGATTTTCAGAAATGTATGGAATCTTAGAAAAACTGCTGGAATTGTTGTATACATGCCCAAGAGGAATACTTCGGAGGTGGTGAAAATTAGAAGTTGGGGAAAATCTTTTTTTTGCAGTCAAATTCCCTCGACTTTTAGGTAGTACCTCATACAATGAAGCAGAAATAATACAACTAAATATTTTAGCATTAGCTGCAGCATTTTATTAGTCTGCATAGATAAAGTTACAAAATATTTAAATTCCAGTAATTGCCCTATGAGAATTTAATCATTCAAAATTCAATCAAAAATATATAAAAAATATGGTGCTTAGGACATAACTACAAAGTAATACCAAAACATCTTAAAAACAAACAAACAGAACATAATTTAAATCAAATCCACATCGATACCCTAGCAGAGCTTGCCAAATTGTGTCGCGACACTTAAGTGTCGCCGATAATCTCTGGGGTGTCGCAAAATTAAGTATAATTTTGTATATACTTCCAAAGATACTTTTCCGGAGTCAGTTGAACTGCAGGGATGACATTACCTATTTGGCTTAGAGGTAATTGTGCATGGATCAGCTCCAAAATTTAATCACATCTTCCTTTGTCTATTGTCCACCCTTCCAGAAAATCTGAATGCAACTCCTTGAGAACTTTTGGAGATATCTTGCGGACAGGAAGAATACGAATCATACAATGTATGGGAGGTAATTATGCATGGATCCGCTCCAAAATTTAATCAGTTATTCCTTTGCTCATGGTTCACTCTTGCAGAAAATCTGAATGAAATTCGAGATATCTTGCGGACAGGAAAATATGCTAAACAACAAACGCGACCAAAAACATAACTCTTTTCAACTTTGTTGACAGGTAAACAATAATGACTTTGTAAAAGCTTGGCTCTCCTGTACAGAGAATTGTAACTTTAGAAACTTGAATGGTGGTATCAACCGAACTTAGTAACCATCATAAACGAAACATAATTTCATACACTTGAATTGCACCAGGAGGAGGTATTGAAAGATTTGGAGTTATTTTCATATCAGTTTACACAAGGACCACAGTATGGACTATTTTTATTTGCAGCAAAATAAAACTTCAAGCAAAATTAAATTTCACAAAAAGGTCAACAAGAATTAACAATATCACAGATTCAAAAAGACTTAATAGTAAATCAATCTTTATTATTATTGGATGAAGTTTGTAATACACTATTTTTTATTAATTTTGACTAGGTTTTTTACCTTCATCCTAATTTCAGTTGCTTTTATACAACTTACTAATTCGAATAACAGCGCAATCAGAAATAAAGAGTAAGCCTTTGGTGAGAATCGAATTCACACCCTCATTGCCAGAGGGAAACTAGTTTATGCCTAGCTGCTTTTACCAATGGGCCACAAAGAATTTATGGATTAGCAGAAGCTGATTCACACTCATAAACTCACTTCCTACAACCGACTCTTCGCCATATTTATGTTGTTTTACATATGAGACATAGTAGTCTTTTTATAAATCAATCTTTATTATTATTGGATGAAGTATTGTAATACACTAAAAGACTACTAGGTCTCATATGTAAAACATAAATATGGTGCATTAATTAATATTAAATAGTAATCCAACAAGAATTAATAGTATGATCCCAAAATTCCATATTCCAGTTACTTTTAATTAACAAACCAAGTCTGAATAATCTTTCCAAAAAAGTAGCTTTTAAAATAAAAGGTATCAGAAAAAAACAAGCTAGAACTAAAGCTGCTTATTTCTATGCAGGTAAATCAAAGGAAATAGAAAGTGTACAATCAAGAATGTATATGGATCGATATTCGATGTCAAAGTCCTTTTAGAAATTTTCTAGCCGTGTGGAGGTTTTTATTCTCCCAGAAGGTTCTAGCAAAAATCTGCATAAGAGAGGCCCCCAGAAAAAGGCGCAAAGTCAAACAGTAAAAATTCAAATAAAAAATAAAATAAATATATTTTAATTATTGACCAATCAGAGAAGAGAGTTTCGGCTATGCCACAGGGAGCCAGTCAGAAGGTATATATCGAATTGTGGTTGGTAATCTAGGCTCATTTCATCACCAGGCCTCTTGACGTGCAAACTTCCTGTCCCCTTTTCATTTTCAACTATACTGGTTCACATACCAAGAAATGCACCCATTTTTGAAGGACAGTCTTTCTCCTCAAGACTTGAATATACATTTCAAGTTACCCAACACCCTTACGACAAACTGGACTTAAACCAGGATAGTTTTACTGAACAACTTCTAACCTATTTCCTTTCAACTTCTTATTACAAACTCTTAAAATAGTGGGTTACAAAAACACGTACAATGCTAAAAATGCAGTAAATACAGAGTCAAATTTGAATGAAAGTAATGCTTAGGATGTAAAGTCTACACTTGTATAAGCTCTACACATTGACAAACTTTTGTTTTGCCCACAATCGTAGCAAAAAGATCCCAGCATTTACAACTATTGCAATAATAAATTAAAATTTTTTTCCAGATATCTAAAATAAGCATAAATATAATTACCCAATAGACTTAATACAAAGTAACTATAAATAATGTTGGGTACTATTTTTACATGAAAATAAGGAATATAAATGATTGGTAAATGACATTGTAAAAATTAACAGTAAGCACTTTACCTACCTAAAAGATATACCCCTAAGTACAGTAAAAGTAAACGTAGAGACTAATATTTCAAGATTAATGAAAAATTCTATAGATTAAATTTTACCACTAACATCAAGTCATAATCTGAATAACAAATAGTCAATTTTATAGATGTATAGCATACTAAGTTATATCATCCATTCATTATCACATAAAGTAAATTTTAGTCAGTCACTTAATCAGCTTTTATAACATGTTTCCCATAAAAAAATACCAAAACAATTAAAAAAAAAAGTTAAAAAACTAAAAAAAACAGGACATAATTTAAATCAAATCCAGCTTTCCAAATTGTGTCGCAACACTTAAGTGTGTCGCCGATAATCTCTAGGGGTCTCACTAAATTAAGTATAATTTTGTATATACTTCCAAAGATTCTTTTCCTGAGTCAGTTGAACTGCTGGGATGACATTACATATGTGGCTTGGCTAACAAAACTTAAGTAATTTGTTGCAAAAAAATGTTACTTTTGAAAAGTGTGTCGCAGCCAATGCAACTGTAATGCTGAACTGTACCCTTACAAAACTATGGCTTTGAAGTATTTCGGTTACTTCTGTTGTGACTTTTTTTTTTGGGGGGGGGGGAGTGGGATTTCTCACTTTTGATAATAATTACCGAGGTTCACACAAGATGTTAGACATACAGAATAAAATAGATATTTAATCTGAAAATAAGATATGCTATTTTTTTAAATGTTTTTTTTTCAAGTAATTTTCTGTTTTTGTGCCTTTTCAATCCAGGCAGGCCTGCAAACAAAGGTCTTATGGTTTGAAAAAGCACAAAAACAAAAAAATTTATTATTTTATGCTGTACTTCTACTTTGCATTGGATGTTTTCATTTGTTATTCAATTCAATGCATAAAAAAAAAGTATAAACTATGAAAAAAAAAAAAAAAAAGTTATAAGAAAATAAGTAGATATTTTTAAAAAATATAAAAGAATTCATAATGGAAGTAATCAAAATACTTCAATGCCACAGTGTTGTATGATGGACTGTCTTAAGGATCCAGGTCAGCATTAACACCCCCCTCATTGTAAAGCCTAAACTTTTTTTTTTTCAAAACAGATGCTTTCCAAAAATTAATGCAGGTCTTATTGATTGAAAGCTCAAAAAAAAATTTTTTAATTAAAAAAAATGGTTTTCAGCTTTGACTGAAGTAACGAATCATAACCCATCTAATATTGACTAGTATTTTCATAGAACAGTTTCAAATTATTTCAAATCAGGCTTAAAAAAATAAATAGTATATATTGATACATTAACTTAAGATTTTAGATTTATAAAATTGTTTTAAATCACTGAAAAAGAATGTATTAAGTATAAATTTTATACTGATTGTAATTTATTTTCATTTTCAAATGCAAGCCTCATCTAATAATAGAGAAAAGCAATGGAAACTAGAGAGAATCAGTGTATTTCACTTTATCAAATAAAGTTTTGCAATTCACTTGCACACACCTAAGTGAATATTTTTATAAACTTGAAGAATCCATTTTCCCTGCAATGCATCAAGATATCATTAGGTTTTCTAAAAGACTAGCAGCTGTAGATAACTGCGTCAGGTTTTAACCAATAGCATAGCTGCCGTTTCATTTGCCCTCTTTCTACGCTAGTAAACAGTAGTAGTCTCCCTTGCCACGGGGAAAATTTCTCACCTACCGAGTGAAACATATTGCCAAATCTATCTTTGGTGATTAGTAACAACTGCCCATAGCGACTGTCCTTACAATCTTGCATCGCTTTTAGTGCCAGGCTAAAATCAATAAACCAATTCAGTGGCTTACATGCAGCAACACATACAAACAAATATTCCTGGTAAATTTAACTACGCACATGGCAATAACACAGGTATACACTGAAAAATTTATTTTGATTATTTCAGGTGATTTTTTAAAGATATTTTTGGGTGCAGAATTGAGAATTGAAATCCATTTTTCTCCAAAAATACATTTTAGTTTCAATTATAGGTTTTCTATAATTTTGCAATATACATATGGATATTTTAATACAATGACAATGTATGAATTTAGTACTTTCTTATATGAAAAGCCATGTTTAAAACAACAGTTATTTTATTAATAACAGAGTATAGCTGCTATAGAAACACTCTAGAACTTGGTGGCAAAAACATCATCTGACCAAGCTTGGTGAATCCAGTTCATGTGCTGCTGCCACTGCTGCTTGGATTAATGAAGCAGTTTGTTAAAAGACCTATCAAAAGATGGGAGGCCATTTTGTGTATTTGTGCCAAAAGTCTGCTGGGTTGTCTGAAGCTAAATTGAAAGAGGGTGGAATTAGGAAACTCATTTCTGATGCAGAATTTGATGGTGCAATGAATGACCTTTCTAACTTCTACAGGTCCTTCAATAGGGATCCAATTTATAAAGAAATTGTGAGAAATTTGTTAGTAAAGTTTAAGGAGTTGGGTTGCAAAACAAGGTGAAAGATTTTATCAGGATATCAAGTACATGGAAATAATCTTCCAAGGATGTTGGGATATCAATATGACGGAGAACTGCAGGATAATTCATATGGATACACCAGAAAAAGTGTACAAACAACTAGCAATGTTTTGGAGAAAAAGATTACACAGATTAGAGAAGTTATATGTAAGTAACAGAATATATAGAGTTGCTTGCTTGATGTATGAAATTTAAAAATTGAATCAACAAAGTATGTTCATGCTAGAAAGCACTGAGAGAGTGTATACCTCTGCCAATGCTGTACACTAACTCAACTGAAAAATAATTTCCTGGATCCACCCAAAAATCTAATCACCTTTTCCTTAACCATGGCTCACCCTTTCACAAAATTTCATTGAGAACTTTTGGAGATATTGTACGGACAGTCAGACAGATGGTAAGAAAGATACTGGGTAATACATATACCTCTCCAACTTCAGGCAGACAATATTTTTAACCCGGCTTAAACAATTGCACCACAATAAAAACTGGGGTCATGGGAGTCGACAAACTGGTCTGGCACATATATGCATCTAAGGCGACGAAAAAGTGGTAATCAATAGGGGACATGTTCAGTGAATAGGGAGGGTGAAACAGGACCTTGATGCCTAACCGCATCAATTTTTTCCAGTTGGTTTGTGATGAATGAGGTCTTGCATTATGCTGCAGCAGAACAGGTCCCTTTCTCTTTCACCACTGCTGGCCAAAATGTTTGCAACTTTTGATGAATCAGTTACAAATCACGAGAATAGGACTGCTGTGATGGTCTGACCAGGTTGCAAGAGGCTGTAATGGAGTAATCCATTACAGCTCTATCAAATGGTCAGGAGGATCTTTCTTGGGTGAAGATTTGGTTTTGGGAAGGTTGAGGAGGGAGCAATTTTATCAACCCAAAGGCCACATTTCTGATTATCATACCGAAACCACTTTTCTTCAACAGTAAGCACACGATCAAGAAAAGGGACATTTTTTAAATGAACAAGCAAATTGCAGCAAGTGTCAAAGCGTGCAAGCTCATCAGTCAAATCAGGAGGTATCCACTTCCGCATTTTCTGCACTTTGCCAATTTGTGCCCGATGTCTTCTGACTATTGTATGGGCTAGACCCCCTGTTTGTCCCCAATGCCTGAATGTTTGTTTCTGGATGAACCTCCACAGCAGCTCTCAATTCTTCATTGTCGAGAGACCATTTACTTGCAACCATGACCAGGCTCATCTTTGGAGATCTAGATCATCAGAAGCAAATTCTTAGAAGGAATGAGGCCCAGTCCATTCAGTGAGTCCAGCCCGCAAAAGCACTGGTGTTGGTGTTGCAGGTGGCTTCAGCAGTGCAATGGACAACTTTGAACTCATGGAGAATAATGACATAAAAATCATCTTTATTCATCTCGGTTTCAATACCATAGAGAAAAACAAACAAAATAAAAGTAATCAAAAAATTCAAACAACACCCAAGAGAGGAAAAGGAGAGCTTTAAAATGATATATAGATGTACAAATAAACCGAAAGGAAACCGATGCAATGAAAAAACTTATTTATTTTGTTCCAACCAAATAGTATTTGTGAATGGCACAAAACGTTTATGGAGACAGGGTGTGACCTACATAAAGCTGGTGCAGGACGACTGCGAACATCGGATGAAGACATTGAAAGAGTTTGTGCAGTGTTTCATCACAGCCCCCCCCCCCCCCAGTCCGTTCGTTGTGACAGTATGCAGTTAGATTTACCATGTTCAACAGTCCCCAGGGATTTGCACAAGAATTTAAGACTTTATGCATATAAAGTGCAACTACTGCAGGCACTGGAGCAAAATGATAAGAGTCCCACCCCCGAAGGAAAGAATTTGCAGTCAACATGTTGGCCTGAATAGAAGATGAAGGCTTCCTACAAATGGTCTATTTTAGCGATGAGACAACATACTATGTATAAGGAATGCCAAACAGGCACAAGTCAAGATTTGGGGCTCAGTAACCCAAAACAAGGGAACCGCAGAGGGATAGCCCAAAAGTCAATGTGTGGTGCTGTGTTATGTTCAACCGAGACTTTGCGGATAAAACGATTACGGCCAATATTTACCTTGATGTTTTGAAAGAATTTATGGTACCCCACTTCACTGGGGGCTGGCTGTACTCGAATTTCATAATGATATAATCCCCAACCAGTGGATTTGAAGGGATGGACCGAATACTTTGGCACCTAGGTCACCTAATGTAACTCCTATGGACTGTTTTTTTTTGAGGGGTTACATTAAAGATATTGTCTATCACACAAACATTCAAAACCTCAATGATCTCAAGCAAAGAATCTGTCAAGCCATATCCACCATTGTTGAAGAGATGCTCTAACGTACTTGGCTGGAAATTAGATATTGTCTAGATGTGCTACGTGCGATTAATAGCACACATGGAGAAGTGTACGAATGTTTGTAAAATAACTTTATTACTTTATTCAAACCCTGTACAATTATCTTAATATTTGTTTTTTTTAAATAAATTTTCAAAGTTGTACAGATAATTTATGGAACACCTGTATTTTCATTAAATTTCTTTTTAATTTTGAATTAAAATGCGATGTAATGGAAACATTCTAAATGTATTTAAAAAGAATTTTGTTCATAAGTGCAAAAAAGAAAAAAACAGATCACTACTCAGAATTGAAACAATTTCTAATGACTTTTAGACCTGTGTAACTTTTAGCAAAGATGTGCCTTGAAAACAACTTGTTTACATCACTATTAATTTTTTCATACTATTTACCGTTATCCTAACCTTTGCTGCTTCCCACGGCAATGGTTGGGTTGAAGGTAAAAAGTAGCAAAACATTAATAGTGCTGATTTGCAATTCTTCAAATAAAATAAATAAATTGGAATTTGTTTACAGTTGTAATAAAAACTAAAATTTAAGACAAATTTAATCTGAACAAAAAAACAATTAAACTTGAGACTTATTGTAATAAATATTGAAGCTATCAAGTTATTTCACTAAATTTGTCACATGTAAATGCTGAAGACACTACATGGGCAGCATTTTCAAGCAAAGAAATACTAAATTGTAAAACAAAACTAAAAAAAAGTCACAAACAACACTTTCCAGTTGACATTCATACATCTATATTTTTTTCCAAAGAACAGCTTTTAATATAGTCCTTGAAGATTACAAGGTGCTACCCAAAAGTTCAGAGAATTTGAATAGTGCAAGTGAACCAAATGTAGTACAGACTTTTGCGGGCACTCTTTGTGAGATGCTCACAGGGATTACTTCGGAGAGAGAAAATCAAAAACAAGGTGTTATGTTAAGTAATATTTTTTCATGGTTAAATTCTGCAAGCTTTTGGTTAGCACCTCGAATGATCATTACTCAAATAGCACATCCACAGAATTAATTTGTAGCACAGTAAATATGCACAACGTTGCAGTGAACCTGAACAAAAATGCCAACAGATATATCAATCTCTAATATCAGAGAGATACACACATTTTTGTATTGTCATTGTGGTATCATGTTCAACCAAGTCCGATTTGTTTTAAAAATAAATAAACACAAACACTACTTACCTTTCCATTAATCTTTCCTTGTCCCAGTTAAAATGATTTAAAAGTATTCTTGTTATGGTAGCGGGTATCTAAAAGAGAAAATGAGAAAGATGCAAAAAAAA
>VCCN01002456.1:2828838-2839833 GCA_006491835.1 Architeuthis dux
AAAATATAGAAACTTTTGTCATCAGGCTACAGACTTATTGATGCACCAATGTGTATAGATATATAGTTTCCAAATGAACAAAGATTTTATCTTCACAAGTACCAATTAAGATGCTAAGCAGTAATAGTTCTTGTTGAAATAGTTTTTAGCTACATAGCAGTAACAAGCAATATGCATACTACAATAATTTCTTTCCCAATATATACACAAGCATGTATGCACACACAATGATTCATTCAATTTGTCTTAAGTGGAAGATATTTTCAAACAAATTTTTAAAAGTCTGAAACTTTCAATACAAATCTAATCAGGTAGTTACTAATTTTACTCTTAGAACAAAGATTCTCCAAAATGTGCACACAATTTTCATCTTTTCAACTGGAATATAACATAAACCATCTTTCAACTTTTACATGTTGAAGAGCTTCCAGTTGAATACCAAGATCTAAGGAGCCCATCAACACTTATTTAAGTAGCAATTCGGAGTTGAACATAGTGAGATATTTTGGACCAAAACAATCAAATTTTTGACAGGGTTAACTTTTGGGGATTTTAAAAACAAAGGAACAATTATAGCCATATCAAGTTACAAAAGTAATCCTAAATTTAATAAAGATGTTTCAAGATAACGTACTGCATATTTATAGTAGAAAACATGATGCCAATTGATTGATTGATTTTTTTAGCGGCATATCAACCCTTGATGGGTCATTTAAAATCAGTTTAAAATCTGTTTTTAACTAGTCTTGAGACTTTGGCGAAAAAAAAAACAGGTGGTCACTGTGGTGGGGGAGGTCACTGCAGGGTATGCAGTCACCGACAGATGATGCAACTATTTTTTGGTAAAAAAGCAATAAAAATATGCTAGGATCTGGTTGAAATAATTTGGACTAAATAGTAAAAATAGTTTTCCTATAAGATTATGGAAAAAAAATATTAACCCCCCACCCCCAAACAAAAAACACTTTATAAAATAGGAACTTTTGTTTATAATCTACAGCAGGGTCAGCAAACTACGGCCCGCAGCCTCATAGAATATGCGATGTTGCATACAATTTAAAAAAAATCTATCTTTGGTTAGAGATCAATGAAATTCGGTATAAAAAAATAAAGCAAAAGTCTCCTTTTTGCAGTGGCCTCAAACAAATCAATGACTTATAGCTAAAAATATTTTAACACTACGCATTTCTGCTGTTCTATTAATATACTTGGCTAAATTTGAACCACAATTTGACAATATTTTGTGCCAAGAAAATTCATAGTTCTCCATGATTGATAGTATGTGAAAGTCTATGTAGACATATACTCCCATAAGAAAACATTAAAGTAATTAAAAAACAAATTGTTTCGATAGCCTTGTGTGGTCATTGTTCCAATTTTTATTGACCTTGGCCTGCAGGACATGAAAACATTTCTATACCCCCCCCCCCCACCAAAAGAAAATTTGCCAAACCCTGGTCTACAGCTTCGTCACAGTAAGCATACATATAATATATTTTCAATGGTTATATGAACATTTCCATTCCTGCATTTATTCATCAAATAGTTAACTAGCATTCCAAAGGAAATTATGAATCACCGCCACCCATACATGCTGTGTTGGGGGTGATCAATTAAAAAGTTGGGCTGTGATCACTAAAAACATGTCTGAATTTTCAAAAAAACAACCAGGCACAAACTAGTGACCAATTTAGCATAAGCTTACATTTAAAATTTAACTCCCTGCTAAAACCCTATTTTGGAGGGGAATTTTCATAAAAACAAAAAAAAAAAAGCATTTTCCCTACTCATTGAGGGGAGTGTGGGTACAAAATTTTAAGTTTCTACTATGAATGCTTAAAGCTGGGCAATGTCCGGATACATAGATAGATACATATAAATGTGTGAACACATGAATAACCTAAACCTTTGGTGGCAGTGATTAATTTATAATCGCAAAACAGGAAAATGCGCAAAAAGAAGACTACCAGGTCATACTTCATGAAATTTGTATTGATAAATCAGGAGTTAGTATCTTCATTACTTCACTCAGTATCAAAATGATGGCACGAGTTGCACGTGCAATGATATCCATATATTAGCAAGAACCACCCTTTACACATACACATTCATTCATTATATCCTTAATGCGTCAATATCATTTTTTTTATAGATAGATACAGTTATTTTGGGTAATTTTTCTATTTGAATGATTATATAACATTGGAAAATTGAAATAGAGTATAATAAATAAGAGTGCTTACTCATATATTGTTTTGTTTAATGGCACATTGACCCTTGGGGGTCACTTAGTGCCGAATTCAGTAGGGGGGAGGGGGATCCATGTCCCTGTGACTAGAGACTTGAGGAGGTAGAATCCCAAATCCCTGTCACTGACACAAATGCCACGAGGACTGGGATAAAGGAGGGTGGGGGAGATCCCCAAAAGCTTCTCAGGACGAATACTGAGCATGCCACAAAGATCCCCGAAGGGCTGTTGTTCTCTGAACTGCGAGGCCATGGCGATTTCGAAGCACAGATACTACACTTTCTTAGCCAAAAGGCCGAGAAGCGATCTTGGATCTCCTGCTTACTCATATTTTATACATAGACCAGAAAGATTTTTAACTAGAGTATAGTAGTACACATTGCAATTTGCCTACATCAGCTATAATTGACAATGATTAAAACCAGCATTTGATGATGTTGCCTTACCAAGTGATTATACAGAGGTCAGATTGCCCGTGTATTCACTCACCCCATTTCTCTGTCCATCATGATGACTATTTTAAAGAAGACCGATAGATTTAGGCACGAGAATTGTACTGAGAATTTGTCACTAGGGATGAATACTTTTAGATTAGCCTAAACTGTCCAATGTGATAATGAATACAGCAATATTAGTCAACTTGTCCAGTAATTCTATAGCTTATAACTTAGTGGACATTACTGAAACAATGTTATATAAATAAAAAAACATTTTTTAAATTCAACAGAGGATATTGGAGAAAAGATATTTGTAATAAAATTTTATATGCAAATAGTCTAAAATAGCATTTACATCTCAGATCTATTTATAAAATTAGAACATTTATTTTAGTGTGAAAAAAGTATACAATTTGTATATACAAGCACACAATCATATTTACACAATATCTAGGAACTTAAACATTTGTGGTGGTGCAATAAATATAATTCTTTTTAAAATCATGTACATCTGTTGATAGCACTACATATTCCAGTAATCTATTCCATAGTCCCACCACTATTGCTAAAAAATAATTTTCTGATATTCAATCTATTTCTCAGTCCCTTGTACTCCTTTCTAGTAAAAAGTACATTAGGGTCTACTATTTCTAAACCAAACGATCTTAAACATTTCTATTAAGTCTCCCTGATCTCTCCTATTTTCTAACGATGTTAACCCTGACACTTTTAGCCTATCCTCATAACTCCTACTTTTTAATTAGGAAAACAGAAACAGCTCATTTTAGTGTAGAAATGTTTTGAAGGGAAATTTTCTTTTAATAAAATTCTGAAGTAAAAGAGAAAACTTGATGATAATCTAAGAGATAAATAAAAAATAAAAAATAAAAGAAGAAAATCCGGCTCTAAGTAGGCGAGATCAAATAAGGATCTGATCCGACATCCAATTAGTCAAATTATTGACTTAATACAGGTTTGCAAGTCTTTAAATGCAGCCAGGTAGTCAACAGCAAAATAGATTTAAAAAGGCTAAGAAATTAGCCAAGAAGACAGACTACAAGTGATTGAAGCTAGTACTGATTGAGCGAATGAACTCTGGACCATCAAGGGTGAGTCACCACACCTGGGGGGGGGGGGGTGAGAGAAAGGGTGAGGACACTATTTGTATAAATAAACATGCACAGTGACTGAACGAAACAAGCCTATAATGATGGACTTCATGATAGCAATTTAACATTCAAGAGAAACATGGAAACTCAAGGTAAGTGTTTCAATAACACAAATATACACAGCAAATGAAGCCATTTTTACTGAAATAAAACTGGATTTGCCAGATAAATGTAATTTTTTTTAAATCCAATAAAACTGAAAAGTACAATAGTGCAAATGATTTTTATAAAAGGTTTACGCAGCAAATTTGAAATTAGAATTATTAAACGATATAAATATTAGCGAGATCCTTTATACATCTGGTGTATGCTATAATTTACTGAAAATTTCAACATTTTTGTGTTAATAGAAAAGGACTTGTTTTAATGATCCGAGTGGCAGCACAACACAAATTTACACAATGCACCATTTAAAAATCTTTAATATTTTTGTTATTTTTAGAGCTACAATGCTGTCTTTTCTATTTTGGAGCTTGAACACTCTGCATTATGATTTATAGTGTGTTCAAGCTTTAAAATTTTAAAAAACTGAGCATTGTAGCCCTAAAAATAACTTTTTAAAAATGGTGCGTTGGGTGCTTATCATGCGAAGCCACTCATCTTACCTAAACAACCATGTTGCTACTTAACTGCACACACAGATTTGAAAATTTCAAGATTCAATAAATTTTAGGTACATTATTTGCTATATGAATAAACTAGGGTTTTATTGAAATCAAAAAGTACAATTAACATCCTTCTAAAGTAACCATGTCAATAAATTCCACTCAATCATAAAGGCAATTAAGATTTTTATGAGATTCATTTAAATACTAGAAAGCACTGAGAGAGCACATACCTCTGCCAATGCCATTGTCACGGGAAGTAATTGTACATGGATCAGTCCCAAAATTTAATTACTCCAATGGCCCATTGCCCACCCTTCCATAATATTTCATTGAGAATTTTGGAGATATCGTGTGGACAGACATGAAATTTTGGCAATATTATGTAGTGTATACGTATAACTGACGTAGGGAAGGTAATTGTGGATGGATCCACCCCAAAATGCAATCACTTCTTTTGTAGCATTCAGTGAAATTCATTGTGAACTTTTGGAGATATCCCATGAACAGTCATGAGCGTTTACATAAAATGGAGAAAAAAAAAAAAAAAAAAAAAAAAAAAAAAAAAAAAAAAATCCTGGTTCCGCCCCAAAATTTAGCCACCTTTCCACAAAATTTCATTGAAATTCATTGAATACTTTTGGAGATATCTTGTGGCCAGACAGAAAGACACGACCGAATACATATACCTCTCTTAACTCAGCAGAGGTAACAATCAACTATTTTAAGTAGATGACCAAATTGGTTGGTATATATTTGAAATCTAGTTAAACGAAGGAAAGTATTTTGCAAAATACTTCCAGCATAAAGAGTTTCATAAACAAAATAGTTGTAATAAGCCACATAACATTCTTATATGCATCAACATAGACAATAAACAATAGGTAATCAACTTTTCTTTTTAAAAAGAGACATAAAAATACAGATAGGATTATTAACACTTCTTACATTACAAGCATTTAATGACAGGACAAACTCTATACAAAAGCGTGGTCATGTCAAAGTTTAAAAAACAAGAGTTTCTAAAGAGTTATAATAAATACAAAACTATAAATTTATATAGCATCTGTCAACATCTAAATATAGATTAAGTACATTTGTAGTGTAGAGTTATTTCAAAACTTTTAGATATGATTATGAGTAGGTATAAAGTTATTTATATGAAATAGTATTGTAGTGATCGATGTAGCAATATGCATTATGTTACAAAATAGTTTCATAAGGAATCTACAAAACTTTGTTCAGGGTTTAAGTACTTACTAAGCATGCTAATATACCTATTTTGATAATTTATTTTTTGTTAAAGCTGTATTTTTGTCACCTAAGGGAGATTTCCAGAATTCTTTTTCAGGAGTCTAGTTCATTCAACAAAGCTGTAATTTATATGGTTGAAACCTAGAAAGATTTCAGCCTACAAAACACAGTCACATTTTTTTAACTAGTGATTTTAATCTAGAAAGATAAAAAAATCACTTGGCAATGGGCCTTTTTATTAAATTATTAGTTCAAGGCTCATTCTTTAATGAATTATTAACCTGTACAAAAAAAGAAAAAAAAAAAGAAAAAAAAAAGGTACTTGAAAGCTTGAATAATAGATACATAATCAAAATTCCTGACATGAGGCCTAACAAGTTATACAAATCAATTCTAAACCAGTTTGGGGCATTTATTTTTTTACAAAAATATTCCTTTATTAAATATTTTTCTCAGTAGGATGGTCAAGTGGATAATACAGCTGTGTGTTATTAAAAGCTAAACTGAATAAAATTTTTAAAAAGAATAATTGATTCATAGATGATTTTACAAATACACTAAAACTAGAAATTGTCTCAGCTTGCAATCCTTTATCCTCCTAAGTGATTATAGAATCGACACATTCAAAAAAATACATAGAAAATAAGCTTCAACTATACCAACAAGTATTTTTCAAAGCTTGAACCTATTATTTATTAAACATCAAAAAGTGAAATTATAAATGTTTTAAAAAAAACCTATTTCTCTCAAATCATAGATTAAAAGTAGACAGGTCTGGTTAGTCACTCAATAAAAACAGTCACGTGACCAGCATCTTTTGGCAGCATGCTGTGTTGGAGGTGATCAATTAAAAAATTGGAAAAGGGCTGATCATTGAATAAGTTACTTCTTTCCTTTTGTTGTACACTAAAAAGCTGGACACAAACTAGAGACCAATTTAGCATAAATTTACATTGTAAATTGAAACACAAAAACGTTTTTTTTTTATAGACATAATAAGGAGTAAATGTTGAAATTTTCAGCCCTCTATTTCCATTGGTGTGGCCTGCATGCGTCATACATAGCCAGCCGGACCAAGTTAAAAGCTGAAGAAACTCATGTTAACGGTTTCTAAAAATACCACTTACATAAATAGTATTTTCACAGTAAAACCTTAAAAAAGTAAGTTTTGATATATTGAATTCTGAGCAAATTAGAACACCAGTTGCACAGAAAATACACACATATTAGTTGAAAGAAATGCACAGGTATCATGGACATTTTTTAAAAAATTAACTCTTTCCTACCTGACAGACAAATTTTCAGTGATTATTCCCAATGTATCACTTCCAAGTCCAGTGAAATAAAATCATGAAAAAGGTATTATTGATCGATTGGCATTGTTATGATTTAAATCTGTGTATGATTTAAATTTAGTAATCTATTTTTTGTTGCCTGGGAAATAATACAAATATGAGATCACACTTCTACACGTGATCAGGGCATGAGTGAAATTTATTATCATGCCTAGCAGGCGTTATCAGGGAAGAAAGAGTTAACAAATCCTGGAAAATAAGCATCCATTGATAATTTCATACAATATCAAGCTAAGAAAATATTGTTAATGTATTGTTAGACAAATTACTGAAATGTCTATAATAATATTTTCTCTTAATGAAAATTTGAAAGGATTGTAATTTCTGAATTGAATTATCCAGCAGCAAAACCTAAACAACTACAGACAGCCCTCTTCAACTGATGAACAACTCTAGCAGAATAATCATTTAATGTAGTAATAAAGACAGGTGGACCAAGTCAATAAGTGTCCTATTGAGTAGTCTCCCCTAACATAGTTTTATCACAAAAAATGTTAAATTGTTCTTTCTTTTCTTTAACGGCACATCGACCCTTGGTGGGTCATTTAGTGCCAGATTCAGTATGGGGGAGGGGAGGGGGGAAACCCGGTGACTAGAGACTTGAAGGGGGAGAATCCCAAATCCCTGTCACTGAGACAAATGCTAGTGATCGTCTCCCGACCAGCTGGCCAAAATATCCTGTGCAACTTCTCCCACATGCCACAAGGATCCCCAAAGGGCTGTGGTTCTCTGAACTTCGAGGCCATGGCAGTTTCGAAACGCAGATACTACACTTTTTTCTTAGCCAAAAGGCTGCGAAGCGACCGTCAAATTGTTCTTACGAATCAGAATTTATTTTTAAAATTTTAAATCAATCAACAGAAAACACTAGATTTTACCACTCAACCCCTGACAAGTGGATTTTATAAGAGCATACCTATAAGAGGGTTATTATAATCAAAAAGTATATTTTCATTAGAAAAGCTACATTTCCCGACAGCTGATATAGAGCTATTTAAGTTTTTAAACAAATCAAATCAGTAATCTTTGGAGTAAATTTATTTAGATACAAACTCGAATGTATTAAAGTTTACAAGATGTACCAAGTATAAAATTAGTGTTTATAAGCTTCTGTAGTTATTGTTAGTGGAAATACCAGAGATTTATCTTTCATAGCAATTATTAAACTGATCAAAAGAAGGGAAAGTTCAACATGGCAGAGTTTCTCAACCAGTCAAGATTTAGAGTCTGGTTGAATCCATGAATTACTAAAAATAACATTCCAAGGGAAATTATGAATCACTTCCACCCATATATGCTGTGATCACTAAAAAATGTCTGAATTTTCAAAAAAAACCAAGCGGGCACAAACTAGTGACAAATTTAGCATAAGCTTACATTGAAAAAAAGAATTTTCCCTATTCATTGTGGGGAGTGTGTGTACAAAATTTCAAGTTTCTACTATGAACAGTTAGGGCTGGGCAAAGTCCAGATGGATGGTTAGATAAGATTGAACCCCCTTCTAAAAATCTACTTTGGGGGGTAATTTTTTAAAAAAAGAAAAAAAAAAAAAAAAAAAAAAAAAAAGGAAAGAATTTTCCCCATCCCATTGAAGGGAGTGTGAGTGCAAAATTTCAAGTTTCTACTATGAATGGTTACGGCTGGGCAAAATCTGGATACATAGATAGTTGAAACATGGATTAAATAAATTTCTTGCAAATTATTTTGCTGAGTCTCCACATTGTCTTTTCCTAGCATCATAGATAGATACATATAAATGTGTGAAAACATGAATAACCTAAACCTTTGGTAGCGAGGATTAAAAATTAAGCATACACTGTCAAGCGCTAACTAATAAGGTTAACTGGATCAAATGTAGAATCCAGACCCCACAATTGATGCAACTAAAAGTTGCACATTTTCAGTTGACATCATATATGAGGTCACAGGTCACATGCTACATCAAGGTGTTAATATTATTTTTTCCCTAGGGAGTTTGTTTTTTTCTTTTTTTAGTTTTCACCCTCATTCAGTGTTTTTACCATAACCTCCAGAATTCTTTTTTCATGAATTCTCTTATTTCTTTTTTAAATTTATTTGCCATTTTTAACATCGAGTGTGCATAGGTGTGAGTGTGAAAATTTGAAAATGATTCACTGTTTTGTTAACAGATTCTGCACAAATTGAAAGCTGTTGGAATCGTCAAGAGTTTTTATTAAATCAATGCTCGGATGTAAGAGATCCGTGTTTTAATTAGATTAAATTTTGATTAAATTAAAACATTTTTTAAATTCATTTTGTGAAAAAAACACTGTAGAGAAACAATAACATTAACACGTTGACGTATCACGTGACATCATATACGGTGTCAGCTGAAAATGTGCAACTTTCAGTTTTATCAATTTGGGGGTTAGGATTCTACATTTGATCCAGTTAATTAAAATCTTTCTCAATAAATTGTTCTTTAGTATACCATCCAATGGGCTAAGCTTGATACGTTACACATGTAGATGAATTAAACGTGGACATCTGCTGTAGTGCAATAGTTAACAGGTTTTGATTGATTTGTTTGTTTAGCGGCATATCAACCCTTGATGGGTCGTTTAATGCCAAAATCAGTTTAAAATTCAAAAAATAGTCTTATGACTTTGGTGAATGGTTATATTTTATTTTTAAAAAGTCCTGCGACTTTGGTGAAAGGTTGGTATTTTTTAACTAGAGTCTTGCGACTTTGGTGAACGGTTACTTTTCCTTAACTAGAGTCTTGCGACTTTGGTGCAAAAACAGGTGGCCGCTGTTTGAGGGGGTGTCTTACCCATCTGCAGGGGATGCAGTCAGCCGACAGGGCCGAATAGTTAACAGGGTAATCTGCTAGTGTAGAGAGTTTGAACCTCACTAGGTGATCCACTACTGTGACCATGTACCAAAAACTGTGGTTAGAAAATATCTATAGATGAAGTAAAAGTGAGAATGAAACTTTCGTCAAACTCAAGTCAAAGTTGGAGCAGACTTTGTTTTTCACCTCTTGTTAACAAGAACAAGAAATAATCCTCACCTAATTCACTGTTTGTCTATCATGTCACGTTAAACCAAACATATGTATAAAATTAAGATTTCCCTACTGTGATTTGAAATCAGGACTAAGTGATTGGTAGGCAGACAATACAAAAGTTGGAGTAATCATCTTCAGTCAAAAGAGAAGGAGGAGGAGTGGAGTTTGACCCTGCAGCAGCCAGGATTGTTATTGTAAGGTTTACAATTATTACTAACGTAATACAAAACAAATTATATTTTGCCATAATGAATTGAAACCAAAATAGAATATTTTTAAAAAAGGAAAAATAGCCATTAACTTTGATAATTTCATTTCGGCACATTTGATAAGTTTACAAATCTCAATGATATATTTTGAGTAGATTTATTCCAACTATAATTGAAGAAATCTGTGTGCATCTGTATATGATAATTGACAACAGGCCATTGTATGAAGTTGACATTCGCCAGATATATTAGTCAGCACAGAGTGTTGAATTTGAAGCTTTTTGGATCAGCAGTTCTCGAGTTATAGATCTTTTTTTCCTAAAATTATAGATATAAATATCTAAATTGGCAGCACTGAAGAGAAGTAACCGAAATACTTTGAAACTGTAGTTTCGTACGACGGACGGAAAATCATTTCACATGTCTACTATAGCAGGCTGCTCCACACATCTTAAAGTCCTGCCTCTTCCAAACATGCACCACCTTAGTATATAGTAATTAAGATTCAAGAACACTAGAGAAATCGGCAACATCAAAAGTTCAATCCTGATTAATGAATACAGGAATTCCATTCGAAATAAATAGAAGTAGAAAATACAATCTCAAGTTTTGAACAGTCATGGTTCTTTTGCAAGAGAGGGTATCACACCCACCAGGGCTCCAGACTAACTTTATTCACTACCATCC
>VCCN01002456.1:2840018-2855441 GCA_006491835.1 Architeuthis dux
CTGACACCCAGCAGATAGATATTTGCTTTAGACAACTAATAATGAAGTCAAATAGCTTTGGCTGAATATTTTATTGGATAAAGAGGAAAAGAATTTAACAAGTTTGTGTTTTTCCGGGGTTTTTTTTGTTAAAAAAAAAAGAAAAAGAAAAAAAAAAAGAGGCTTTTTATTATTACCAGTAGATTAGACTAATTCACTTTTCTTTGGCTTGAATAAATCACAAATTAACAAAAGTTCAAAATGCTGCTGCTCGGTTAGTAGGAAATGCAAGTCAATTAGGACCGGCATTATCGGCCTACTCTGGCTTAGGATAGAAGAAAGAGTCATATTCAAAATTTTAATTACAGTATTCAAATGTCTGCATGATATGTGCCCCTATGAACTCTGTGCTCTTATTAGCATCCGATATTTAGATGGTTTGATTTTAGAACTTGTCTTTATGAATATGACTCATGGGTGCAAGAGTTTCAGCTATATAGCACCCAGACTTTGGAATCAATTACCCTATGATATCCGGAACATACATACATTAGCAAGCTTTGTTTCAAGACTTTCATAATTATATGAACTCAGTAAATACACTTTAACTGTAGCTCCTGCCCAGTGTTTTGTGAAAAACCTTTGACAAGTTGAACTTTCTTCTTACTCTTCTTTAATAGGCCCTATATTTCTTATGTTTTCAAGTGCTTTTGTCCAGCCGGGGACTTAACTATTGAGGTTCACGCGAAAGGGACCTTTAAAAAAAAATGCATCTATTATTATTATTATGTAGTAAGAAACTTGGGGAGGTCATCAATTTCGACATTTCATTGAAGAATGATAAACCCCAAAATATGCATTTTGTCTTTATAACATCTCTTCTGGAGAGTTCCATATCCAACAAGTATAAAATTATGATGTCCACTTGGCTGGTGTAATGGTTAGCACGGCTGCCTCACACGCAGAAGGCTCTGGGTTCGATTCCCGGTATGAGTGAAGAGTGTGGGAAAACTCTTCATTAGGACAAATTTCCCCGTGCACTCAGCAGCTAATTGAGTACACTCTAAGCTGTGCAATTAGGGTGGAGGTATCCCTTCAGTGGACTTGCATCCGGCCAAGGTAAACCATCCCGTCTCTTAAGAGAAAACTCCCATTGGAGCATGGAGCCCAGTGATGAAGACCCGGTTTCTGTGGCATGCGTCAGCTTAATGATCCTTGCAAGTTTCAAGTCTGGTAGAGACCAGGACGACTTTAATCCTACAAGTTTTTATGACCACACCCTTGGCAGGATGCAAGTCCACCGAAGGGCTACCTCCACCCTAATTACACAATTGAACCTTCTGCATGTGAGTGATAACTATTACACCATCTGAGCAGACATCCTTTTCTTCTGAAGTCCATAGTTTCAACTAGAGCAGACCCATACAAACAAGCCAACATTTCCCATAACTAATCACCTCAGATAGTTTAAAGTTATTTAAAACAGTTTACATTCCTATGAACAGCTGTTGTACTTCATAGAATGCACATCTTTGAAAGTATCCATTTACAGTATATAAATATATTTGACAAGCAACGATTTAGAAATGTGATTTTCAGTTATATTATTATGATAATTATAATTACATTTATTAGTCATGAACCTATATTTGCCCGGCGCCGGTGACTGCTAAACGAGCGGCCTAAATTGTAAATGTGAAAAAAGAAACAAAAACAGTGCAGGGATTGAACCTGCGTCCATCCTGGAAGCAACCGTATGCGCAGGTTCTGCTCTACCAACTGAACTAACAAAGATCTCATGATGGGCAGGAGTCTTAATCCTACACTTTGTTGGCTTCTCTACTCTCACGTTCGTATTTTAGGCACAAATATTATGCGGTTCTCTATGTCGATAGTATGAAATCAAATGATGGATAATTTTATATCCAACAGAATATTATTAGAAAAAAATGAAAGGCAAAATAAAATGATTCTTATTCTCTTAACTTATTTTCGTAATAAGCAGAATTTCCCGAATAACCTGACAATAAATTAACAGCAAATTAAAAATCAAAGATACTGCTCATCGATCATTCAACCTACAAAAGGATTACGTTCATAACGAAAAGAAAAAAAAGAAAAATGACAAATGCACTGAATAGTAATCAAATTGAGGACTATAGGGAGCGGGCTCCAGACTAACCTTTTTTTCACTACCGTCCTGGAAAACAATTTTAACCGTACCGAAGGAAATGTAAACCGTCCCAAAAAACAATTTTAACGGTGTCAAAATCAAAATCTTTCTTTACTCTGTTATCATCATCTATAGCTAATAGTTGTTAGTAAATAATATAAGCACCATTAAAATGTTGAGGAAATAAATAATTGTCAAACTCCAGTCCAAACCTGGAGTTGACTTTGTTTTTCTACCATAACAAAAACAACAAAACGACAAGAACAATCCTCACCAAATTTATAAAAAAAAAAAAAAAAAAAAAAAAAAAAAAATCACTTCTGTCCCGGGAAGACATTTGTTCTAGCAATTATATACAAAATCAGGTGAATTCTGACAACCAGCAACTTTTTTTCACCACTTTAAAAATATAAACTCATAATTATAAATGCTTCTTGTAATTAAATTGCTGCCAGCAAGTGCATCTTGAGAGTCAGAAGCCAGCCTGGCTTAATTACTGGTGTTTGTTGTCTAAAGGGTCATTGTGTGTATTTTTTTTGTTTCACCCTCATCAACTTTGCATTATTACTGCAAGTCATAGAGCTGAAGGATGATAGCCTCAGTTTGAAAATAAATATTAGTCACAAAGATAAGTAAACACTAGATTCACTTGAAGAGGATTGAAAAGACAAAGTGTTTGCAAGTATTTCTCTATAGATCTACTTTTGAAGAACATCAATTAAAGTCTGGGGACATTGAAGAATTTAGAGAGCTGGATCACGTGACCACACGATTGCATCAAGGAATTTAAACATTTTTCTTGGGGGAAAAAAGTTGATTCAAGAAACATAGGATAAACAGGGCTGGTTAGTCACTCAATAGAAACTAATGTGACCAACGTCCTTTGGCAACATGTCGTGTTGGGGGTGATCAATTAAAGAAATTGGGTAGTAATAATAATAATAATAGCAGCAGCAACTACTACTAGCATTCCAAGGGAAATTATGAATCACCGCCACCCATATATGCTGTGTTGGGAGTGATCAATTAAAAAGTTGGAAAAACGGGTGATCAATGAATAAGTTACTTCTACGCCTTTTGTTGGGCAGTGATCACTAAAAAATCATGAATTTTCACAAAAAAAAAAAAAAAAAAAAAAAAATCATGAATGCTGCTGGACACTAAGGGATAATAATATTCACAGTAGAGTTTTAAAAATAATAACTGGAGAAAATAAATGAAAATATTTGTCAATCAAACATAATTCAATAATATTGTGATAATAACACCCGTTTCAGAATGAAGAAAGTATGTGGGCTAACGATCATAAGTTTTAAGGTTCAATCCACAGCAGTGATGTCCCTCAGGTATAAATGTAATAGAATTTGGAAAAGAGTATCCCAGGCTAGCAACCCTATTATTATAAGTAATGACAAGCAATGATAACTAACCTCAAAAAGAGATAAAACAAACATTAAATGTTATTGAAATGTTCAAGACACCTCTTGATGAATAACCAATACTGTTAAACAAGCCTAATCTTTAAATAAAATCAATTTTCTAATGATAAACATTTGACAAAAATATTAAACTTGCCATTTAACATCTAAAACAATGTTCAAAAGTATTTACGTTAGTAATTTTTATAATTTTATTTTATTTTAAATATCTATTTCCAGTAAGTAAATGATAAACTTTAGGCAAATCTTTCAAATTCAAGTTGCAAAGAGATTCATTCCACAAACTTAAATTTTCTGTGAGGACATTATTGGACACAAAAGATCTGGTCTAGAGATTATCTTTAAACACTTGCAAACTCAAAGGGATCATATCCTGTGGCATAGCAAGGGTTCTCAGCAACTGGGGGGGCAAAAACAGCACCCAGGGCGGCAGTTGGGTAATATCCTAGGGGAGGGCATAATTATTAACAGGCATTATAGGCCAGAGGAAATTTTGCAGCCCTTCACACCCATGCCTGGGGGCGACTGCCACCCTCTTGCAACGTCCCATATCATATCTCACTGAAATACCAGAAAACCTGTCCCTACACTTCATTGAAAAGTTCAATGAAAAAACCTGTTCACATACACAAAATTAGTCTCATATATCAAGTGGCTTAAAACATAGCTTTAAGATAATGCAGTTGTAGAACGACTAGAGAGAAGGCAGCTTTCTGTATGTAGGACGACTAGAAAGAAGCCCACCTTTCTGTAATGTAATCACTTCTTCCACAAAATTTCATAGAAATTCATTCAGAACTTTTGAAGATATTATGTGGCATGCACATAACTACAGAGGGAGGAGGTAATTGTGCATGGATCCACCCAAATATTTAATCACTTCTTCCATAGCCTAATGTCCATGTTTCCATAAAATTTCATTTGAGAACTTTTGGAGATATCGCCTGAACAGATGATGAGTGTATACATAAATGCATGGAAAGAAAAAAAAAAAAAAAAAAAAAAAAAAAACCCGGAAAGATATCTATCAAAAAGAAATCCCTGGATCCACCCTAAAAATTAACCACTTCTTCCTTACCCTATTGCCCACCCTTTCACAATATTTCATTGAAATCCATTTAGTACTTTTGGAGATATCATGTGGACAGACAGACATGACTGAATACATATACCTCTCCCTCTTCATTGGCAAAGGCAAAATATTTGATTGCTGCTTAAAATGCTGTTTCTAATCAAAGTTTAAAGAATTATCAGAAGAGCACTTAAATACAAACATTTTTAATAACTCCATTACAGAATTATTTGAAATTTCTATTTAATACAATATTTTCAAGCCACAAAATCAGGGTACATAAGTATTTTTCACAGTTCTTATGCATTCTCGTTGGCCAAAGAGACAGTTTTACTGCCAATCTACACAAAACTATTCCAATTTCTATGCAATCATCAAAACTAAATATGCATTTTTGTTATAAATATTATCTTTAATAGTTATGAATAAAATAAATTGGCAGTGGCTTATGGACCATGCAGGACTGCAAATAAATAAAATTCCAAATCTGCAATGTCATTAAACAAAATTTCAATGCTCAATTAGAACATCAAAGAATCCAGCCACCAAGTTGAAAAACTAGCTCTAAGTATTTTTTAAATATGCTCTTTTCATCTGGTTTTGGTTAGGAAATGATGCAGCTTGTCCCACATTTTCATGTTTGCCTTTAAAAAGATTCAGACTGTGACATTTTGTAGTGCATTGACACTACTTTCTTCCTTAAAATGGCTTTCTGTAAATACTGATGAAATTTGGAGCCCACTTTGACATCATTTTCTGAAAAAATATTTTCTAGAGCTAGGCTGTATAACATTTTCAAAATCTACATAAGAACTTGACCCTGAGAACAAATTTTCAGCACAGTAGAACTTCCTGTTATGGAATGGTGGCTTGTTGAAAAAAAATAAAATGGAAATAATTTGTCTGCCGTTGCACCAAACAAAGCAGTCATTGTTCTTGGATTCAGAGTGACAGAATGAGTGAAGATATTGAGCTACAATTTGACAGCACTTCATTTCAGACACAAAAGAACCGGTGACCAAAATCTGAGATGGTTGAATGGGGACCATACCATCTCAGTAAAAATGTATGCTTTAACAGTGACAGACTACTGTTGGCATATGAAATAGAGCAAAGTTTTCATCTGAAGTATTTTAGTTTAAGAAATATTAATGGACTAGAAAATGAGAAATATTAATGAACTAAGCAAAACGATGTTGGTGTTTCACTTGAAAGTGGAGGAAAAAAAGGTCAACTTGTTGATAAGCTGTATCAATTACAAATTCAGTTATTTCAAAAATCTGGTCTAAGCATTTTGGAAAAACAATGTTTAAGACGTCCTTTGCCATAAGAGCAAAAATTATAACTTTTCACTGAAGATTAGTGAATTAAGAAGTCAATGCTAAAAATGGAACAGCAAGTAAATATCCAATCCAAGTAATAAGAAAAATTACTTTATACGAAAAGTGCACACAGAACAATCATCTTTTCAAAATGAACTTCTTGGATAATTATACCCAGCATTTAGACATTTCTACTATTTAGGTAATATAAGACAAATCAGACAACTGTAGATGGTGTACACTAAATTTTTTTTAAAGTCCATACTACATAGAAGTTAAACAAATCAACACTTAAGTCAATGTCAATATAAATTTCAAAATTAAATGCCAGTATTACAATAAAATTGATCATAAGAGTGAAATTCAATATCAGATTCAATCAAACTATCCAAATATTGCATTACAAGTTGTGTGATGTTATTCAACATATGCTAAGCATAAATACTGTAATGCAATATGATCTTCATAATTAAATCATCTAAACTTTTATTTGGAGCTTCAGGATGACCTACGCATGCTTGCAATGAAATAACACAATAACAGAAATTAATAACAAAAAGAATTATTTTTAAAAATACATATTTTGTAATTCACCAAGAGGGAGTAGCTTCCCCTTTTTCCTGATTTTATAGACATAACAATGAAAGTAAATTCCATTTGTATGTAACAATTTATTGCCCATCCCCTCAGCTCAACTTTTGCCGTCTCAGGGGATGATATTGCACTTGAGAATGACTCATTTAAACCATTTAAGTATTCAGGATTTGATAACATTCAAGATCAAAACTTCTTTTATCCCATACCTGAAGGTATTTCTTTGAAATTACTCTCCACAATTACCCCTCACTGCACATATTTTGAGCAGAAGCACTTTTAGGAGACCAGATTCTCAACTTGTATATAGCCACTACGCAATTTCAATAGTTACCGACTTAAATCACAAAAAACAGGAAAAAAACAGGACGTTCAATAAAATGCAATTTTCTTCTGGGTACGAGGAGTTAAATATACACGTGAAAATATTCTGTAAAATGTTTGATATCTATCGTTTAAATCAGGGGTCAGCAAACTACAGAATTTCAGAGTTCTCATTGATTGATAGTACATGGAAGTTTATGTAGGTATATATACGCCTATAATGAATATTATAATAATTAAAAGACAAGCTTGTACGATCATTATTTCATTTGCTTTGGACTGCAATTCATAAAAACATTTCTAATCCGGCCCACCACCAGAAAAGTTTGCCGACCCCTGGTTCAAACAATAGAGATTGCTATATTTTTGTTGATACGGTTTATATCTGATAAGGGAAAGATTAACATTTGAACTTGATAAAATCCCAACGAGTCTCGGTTGAATATTAAGTTACTCCGTTTTGATATCAATAACTGAAAAACATTTAAAAAATTAACAGGAAATTTACAAATATTGCAAAGAATCTTAATGTCTAAATAGATTCTCAACTTGAACTATTAGTATGTTGAAAGAATTAATTCACTTAAAAAGAAAGATATCAGATACAACCAGAGAAAATAAATTAGTGTGCATGCATATTTCACTTCCTGAGCATCCCTAGCTATATAAGAATGCTCTGGAGGTGAAATATGCAGATATCAGTTATATTTTGTGATAATCAAATTATCAAGTCATTTCTAAGACATCATCCTAATTGCATATAGAAAGATTATCACATTTTTGGGATATGACCAAACTGGTGAAGAGGGTTATATAAAATCTGAAGATACAAAACAAAAAAAAATTAAAATAGGCTAAATAATCAGTCATGTTATCTGTAAACAAATCCTATAACATTTCTAACTAACGGCAAGCAACGATGAGGTATGACTATAAAATAACAAGACTAGGTTTATGTAAGTTGGACTACAGCATGCATGTACGAACCATAGTTTACATTGACTGATGGTTAGGCATAAACAAACTTCCAATCTGCTTGTGTATTCAGTTTGCTGTTATGCATTGCTTTAAGTAGACATGTTATAAAAATGGTCAGTTCAAAAATCAAGCAACACATCAATTTGAAATTTTTGGTGAAATTGAACATAACGGCTACCGGATGTTTTTGTATGCTGACTGAAGTTAATGGGGAAGAATGCATGTCATGTGCACCATGTGTGTTTGAATGGCACAAGAAATTTTGTGATGATCGAGAGGATGTTGAATATTGTGGATGCTAATGCACATCAACAACCAGTGAGAATGTTTATTATATATTTTTTTTTTTTAAATTAAAAAAAATAAAAAATCGTTCGGTATGATTGATGACTCATCAGAATGACTGCAGTAATGGTCTCCATCGATAAAAAGACGGTTCTTAACGTGCATTGGTGTCCACAACATTCATCATCTTTGACACCCACTCGACCTTCACAAAATCTCTCATGCATTCTTCCCCATTAACTTCTGTTAGCATATGAAAAGATTCGGTAGCCATTTCACCAAAGATTTCAAATTGATATGTTGCTCGATTTTTAAACAAACCATTTTTACAACATTTACATCAGAAAAAAACATATCTACTTCAAGTGATGTGTAACTGCGAACAGATTGAAATCTTGAAGTGGTCAATGTATACCATGTGATTTACACACGCATGTTGTGGTTAAACTTATATAAGCGCAGTCTCATTATTTAACTCTTAGATTCATGATCTTGAAATCGCTGTAGAACTCTTCCATTTTTTTTCATTTTTTTTTTTAAATGGAACTCTTTTGTAAATTGGATTAAATAAAAATGTTTACAATTCATCAAAAAAGTGCAGGGGAAGTAACTTTAATCCGAAGTTACTCCCATGATTTAACATTTAAATTCCTTAATATGAATTTAAGACTTAATAACCACACCTAGTATTGTTGTCCAACAGTTATAAACAATACCAAGTGTATAACTTCTTGATTTGCCTTAATCATTAACCAATAAATCTAAACCTAAAATGAAACCATACCATAAACAGTGGCTCTTATCTAAATACCCAGAAATGTTGTGGAAATGGATAATAAATGATTAATAATGAAAAGAAAATGGAATATAAATTTCAATCTGATAAGAAAACAAGATTTAAAAAGTATTCAACATTTTAAGGAAATCAAATTCTAAAATTGATATGTAAAATAGTAGAGTAGAGATTTAAGGCTACTTCCCTATAAAATATGAAAGCTATCATCAGCAGAGCCGATAGGCTATTTAGCAATAAAATGACAAGTCTTAAAGATTACACATTGATTTTTTAACATTGAAATGGAAGCATCTTGCAAAATTTAAATAAACAAAAAATAGAAGACATCATTTAAAGTCAGTTTTTCCTCAAGCGAATTATACAGGGTGGGTGAGAATTAACTCCCTATTCATACGAATAGCCAGCACTAAGCCCTGACCCCTTGTGACTTCTTCCTGTGGGGTTGGGCAAAGGAGGAGGCGTACCACACCAAACCACAAACTTTGGATCGCATGCGACATGTTATGGCCAACATACCAACACACTTCCTGCAAAGGTCTATTGAGGCTGTACTAAAATTGGCAGATAACGCTGGTGCCTACATTGAATTTCAACACAGCCGGCAAATCTTTCCATTGTATGGTCCAAAGTAAAGCTAGTTTGACTACAATCGACCAATAAATAATAAAGTTATTACCAATAGGGAATTTCTTTTCACCCACCCTGTAGTCCAGCACCAGATTGAATCATATCCCACGGGGCCTCCAACCTCTGTCACAAAGTTACACCCAAAAAGAGAATGACAATTGCTAAATACAAATTGTACATTCCATGTATTTGTCAAGACAAAGTCTAGCTGCTTGATAAATCAAATTCTTTAGTAATACAGATATCCTTTATTATATTTTAATCAAATCTATTAGTAATGGTCTCAATGTGATACATGAAATGAAAATCTACCTGTTATAACTAACAATATTAGCTCGAAACATCAATAGTTTATGCAAATATAAATAGGCATTTACTTTTAATCTAAATTTAGAGATGCATGACAGTCTAATTTGCAAGTAAGGTTAGCCAAATAACTTGAAGATGACTACTTTGCCTAAATTAGTAATGATTAAAACCAGGTATGTATAAATACACATCTAGCAAATGGAGCTAAAATGAGGGTTTTTTTTAGAGCAAAGAAATTTCATAAAGCTAAAAAGGAATTCCTGAGAAATTTCTTCAATTCAAAAAAAATAATTTTAAAAAATAAATAAATATGATCAAATAGAAAACATTCTATTTCACATAAATTAGTCTGGGTCTGCCAGATTCGGGAATAATAAATTATTAAAAAAAATCGGCATTAGCAAGAAATATTTTGAAAATCTAAGAAAGTTTTCAAATGATTCTTCAGCCATATTTTCTTAAAATAATCAAGATACACAATCTTTAATTCTTTTCACAAAATTACAAGCCAAAAATATTCTTTATACAGGCTGGGCCATAAGTTGAATAGGAGTTAAAACATTCCATACATTTCTTTTTCTAATTGCTTTGATTACAAAGTTTGAATTAAAATTAAAATTTATTTTTGGAATCAAATATGGAAAATGATGTCCTTCAAATGTAAAAAGGTAATTAGAAACAAATTTATTGATTTATTTTTAACTCTTATGTAACTTATGGCCCATCCTGTAGTCATAATTGAAATTATTTTCAAAAGAGACTTATCCACAGATCAAAGAAAGTGGTTCTAAGAGAAATAACCAACTAATGAGATAATATATATTACACACACAAACTAATGATTATAAATAACAAGTGACTAATATGCAACTACCATGGAGTTAAAAAATAGTTAACTTATTAATCACTGCTACCCAAAACACTAGTTTAATTGGGTTTAGGTTATTCATATGTTCACACATTTATATCTATCTATGTAATCTGACTTATCCAGCCCTAACTGTTCATAGTAGAAACTTGAAATTTTGTACACACACTCCCCTCAATGAGTAGGGAAAATCCTTTTGTTTTTTTTTTAAATTCCCTTCCAAAATAGAATGTTAGTGGTGGGTTCAATTTCCGATGTAAACTTATGCTAAATTGGTCACAAGTGTGTGCCTGCTTGTTTTGACAATTCAGACATTGTTTAGTGATCACAGCCCAACTTTGTTTTATATTTACTGTAGTGAACAAAGCACATGAAAAACTTAAGTCAAATAATAAAGTTCAACTTAATGCCACTCCAGCAACTAATAGTGGCATATAAAATCAATCCACGAGAGAAAAGTTACATCACACACAATCTGTCCAAGAAAATACAATAACTCGAAGAACAAAACAAGTAGGATTTCAGGTCTACAAAGATATACACAAGCTTCTGTATACTTCATTTTTTAAATATAAAACAGAACATACAGAATTCAACAAAATATAAAAATAAATTTATTCAAGTTAGAAAATTTTAACTGAATAAATTGCAAAATATATCCTGCATAAGATGAATGTGTAAATAGATGTTCAATGTTCATAGACAAAAACAAATGTAAAAATACAACCTATGAAGATAATGTTTCAATGAGTAATGACAGAGTAATTAGCCATCATGAACTGATCAGCAATAGTTTATAAGAATAGGATGCAAAACAGTTTGATATAAAAGCCAAAATTGAACATTTAAGAAGAGCCAAAAACTATCAGACAAGTTCATTATAAATTAGCCACCTGACAACCATCAAAAATTAAGGGATTAATTAGGCAGGACTATTAAAAAAGCAATCAATATCTAATAACACTAATAAACAAAGATACTATTAATAACTGAACTAGTAGTCACTTTTGCTATAAATACTAAAAAGAAAGCAATGAGTAAAATCATTGAAATGTCATGGTTGTGTGTTATAGATATGGACCACATCCAAATGGAATCTCAACACTTATGATCAAAATGAAATATTTTGATGTAGCAACACTTCAAACCCATTTAGGAGATGGAGAAAGAAGACTACCAAAGTGAATGATGCTATTAAAAAAAGGTTGAAGGAATGTATGCAACAAACCAATTTGACTGTTAGAAAGTCCATTAAAAGGGAAGATTTTCAATTGGAAGTACTTGACATAGTTTAAAATGAAGAATTCAAAATAAAGTTTTAATTACTAACTAGAAATTAGGATGTATATTCTATCTAAAATAGTAGTATGATAAAATAGGATCAACTGAAGATGTAATAGGGATTGGCATTTAAGGTGTAAGTATTTTAAAAAAGCTAAATTATTATGTTATATTTAATATTTAAAAATGAAGAGGACATAACAAATGACCACTCCATTTCTTTTGAAGGGGAAATTGTACAAATTCTGGATGATTTTCCAAGTTTAGAGGTGTGTAGATTTTTAATCTATGAAGATATGAGCTGCATAACTAAGGTGTATTTTTTTTATAAAACGTCCAAAATTTGACCCATTCAAAAATTAAGCAAACTTTATAAAATAGTTGATCACGTAATTGGTTGCTGGAAATTTTCTGCAAAATTGCCTTCCAATTGTTAGCAATAAGCAAATTGCACACACACACTTTAATGTTGCCAGATTTACTTGGATATGTTTTTTGCATTGTCAGCCATTATGGCGAATACTAGGCTTGGAAGCCTTAATGTTAAAAGTTAGCTATCAAAGTCATCACATCTTGGTCACTTTACTGTAAATTTCCTTCAAGTACCCACCTTAACAAAAATAAACTTCAATATACACCCAAACAGGATTTTAGACAAGTAACAGTCAACATGTTAATCACAATCTGGGATGGTCGCATTTCTTCATTCAGACGAAACTTGGAGATCATATGCAAGAGAGGACTTACTATCTTAACTACTAAAATGTATTATTTAATTAATAAAAATTATAATTAAAGCTGTTTCACACGAAATCTTAACACATTAGTTCTACTTTTTAGACAAATATTGGTAGATATCAGCAAGTACATTCAATAGAACCGTTACCTAATTGAAAAGAAAATATGGGAAAAGTAAAACGGTTTTATTCAAACTAAGTTAATGACAAATTCTTGTCGTCAACGTAACATTCATGGTTTTTATTTGATGACAATCCTGAATAATTTCTCAACACAAGAACATTATAAAATAAAACTAAAAAGTGAATATATTTTCAATTGCAAATCAAGTCTTTAATTGTTCATTATAAATTGTTATTGGTATCAACAAACCCAAGTATTACGATTAAAAGGATGAAATAAATCCCCAAGCATAAAGAATCCATAAAAAAAATGTATACACAAAACTCCCTCAACTCTTGTAAAGCATAAAAATGGTTGTAGTAGCCATTTATTTTCAATGCCTTTAAAACAAGTCAACAAAGTAATTTTTAAAAAAGGGTAGTCTATAGTCATATGACGATGATAGGAAAGTCAGTAAGTATATAAGTATTACTTGGATCGTCTAGTATTTCTAGATTTTAAATTTAAAGTCAGTTTAAAAAAAAAAAATGCGCCTTTTATTTAATATTTGAAATTCTTGTCGGAAATAATGGAAGGAAGAAATAGTCGCCTAGAACGCTGAAATATATTTGAAAATAATTATTTAAAAAAAAAGAAAAGTTTAACAACTTTCAATCAATTCCACTGACAGTTAAGAAGAGCGGTCCCTATTTATTTTGTTATGGTCCCGAATATAAAAAACAGCCGACACTCCAATAAAGTAGCTATTGAAAGATAGGAGGGACCGCACATCTTAATTTGTTTTTTCAAGGGACCGCTCTTTTTAACCTCTACTCCATTGCATTAACGAAATCATCTAAAAATTTATAAATTTCCAGACTGAGACAAAAGAATCTCTTGGTGTCATAAACAGAAAAATTCAAGAAGTGTACCCGCACTCATTAGCCATGAAGAAGTAGTTTTAACGTTGTTCCTACCCGACTTACAAAAAAAAAAGAAAAAAGGTATTCGTTATTCACCCACGTAGCCACCATAAGTCATTTTTAGCTTTTGCTTAACAATGAAACACTTTTAGCTTTCATTATTTTTGACAATAGTTTCAGTCCCCCTTTCTATAATTTATATTTAAAACTAATTTATAGTCTCCTTTCGTTTGCTGCTAAAAACTGCATTAAAATATGCATTAAATTCGTTAATTAAATCATTGCTTTTAAATATTTCCCCCCTTCTTTTTACTAACTACCCCTTTTTTAAATTGCATTTCTTTGCCATAACTAAAACTGCATTGTATAATACTACCTACCTAGTAGTGACCTGACTCATTAATTTATTATTATTCCGTTATTATAAGGTGAGCTCGATTTTATTTATATATACATTTGGGTAAATGATAATTTTAAATGAAACCCTACAGATTTCCTTATCAGGTAAATTCGATGCCGTTGCAAAGCAGGTATTGTAAGAAAAAGAAAAAAAAGCAGATATCAAAACAATAAGATTAACAACTATAAAATTTGATAACTAAAAAAACTGACCACCAAAAAATGTCATAAAAAAAGATTCAAATCGACATAATCTTTTATAAAGAAATAATAAAGAAAGAGAATAATATATATATATTTAAAATCGAACATTATGGAGACCCACATTCACATATATAGCCATAAGGGTTCATCTCTAACCTTTAATAGATTCCCTAAGTGTCCATATTGTAGATGGATTTTAAATAAATCTGAATGTAAAGGACACTAATGATATTTATTAATAACCAATTGTATAAAAATAGTCACAACAAAACGGGGTGATCAGGTGGGTTTCTTTAGAAGAAACAAATAAAAAAACTGGAATGTCAGACGTGAAAAAATTTATGATGGCGTACGCCATGTTGTTACATATCATAGTAATAATAATAGTAGGGAAGAGAAAGACGAAGAAGAGGTCACAAAATGGGGGATTAGAAGTGTATACACTCGTTTGGACCAGAAACATTAGACATCTACAGGGAGACGAAAGTTGTATTAAATGCTATAAATACAACTATGTCATCAGAGGGTGTTAGTTATGGACATTTTTGCCCGGATCTTCAGCCTGAAAAAAGCCGGCATTCATCCGGGCAGAAAGAAGAATCATAATACGAGTAGTAAACTAGCTGATCCCCCAATTCATGACCATTTTTGTATAGCAGTAGTAAGCACACACACACACAATGCAGTGATGTAGTACTATAGTAACTAACAAGTAGTAGTAGTTTGGCGAGTTTACCTGCTTGCAGTTATATAGCAGCACTTTTACAGTAATAGAAAAATAACAGATGTCTCCATTACCATTTAAATAAAGAGTAGTCAACAATCGTAATAAACTCATTGTCACACTAGTTACACGAAGTCAGTGGTGACATTTTTTTAAAAATCAAATCAGTTAAACATCAAACAGGTAGAAAACAAAGTAGTAGTGGTACAAAACGATCAAATTATATATATATATATATTCATTCTTGTAATAATAATTATTATGGTGTGGTATTTATAACAATAGT
>VCCN01002456.1:3092489-3107296 GCA_006491835.1 Architeuthis dux
AATAAAGTTATTACGAATTTCCAATAGGGAGTTTCTTTTCACTCACCCTGTATATACCATGTAAGCTGTGTGGTTAGTCGTGAAACTGAGCGCCTTAGATATACGATTACATTACAGAAAGTGTGTTAATCCAGTGGCGGGCCTATGGTTGGTGTCACCCGGGGCGGTAACTCATAGTGTCACCCCCACCCTCCTACAGAACCTTTTTTGATATCGTGTAGACAGACATTTTGGCGATATTATGTGGTGTGGACATATCACTACGACGTAGGGGAGGTAAATGTGCATGGATCCGCCAAAACTGTAATCACCTCTTTCATACCCTATTGTCCATCCCCCCACACAATTTCATTGAAACGCATTGAGAACTTTGGGAGATATCATGGGGACAATCATTAGCGTATACATAAATGTATGAAAAAAAGAAACGGAAAATATCTCTCAATCAAAAAGAATTCCTGGATCCGCCCCAAAATTCAACCAACTCTTCCCTACCCCATTTCGCACCCTCCCACACATCTTCATTGAGTACTTTCGGAGATATCGTGTGGACAGACAGATCTTTCATTAGAAGAAAGAATTACCAAGAAACTATAAGAACATTTTTTAGGCAGTCACCTCCTCTCATGGTGTCACCCGGTGGGGGCCGTCACCTCCTTGTTACGCTACTGCGTTAATCATATCTTTAGAGAGGTTGTTCTCATCTTGAAAGTGGCAGAATAAATGTTATACACTACGTTAGTATTTAAACAGGTAGACATTTTGCATGCATGGCTTGGTTTTAAGGGTGAAAACAGGACCTTTAAGCAAGATGAACCAAATTCTACCATTGTATGGTCCAAAGTAGAGCTAATTTGACTACAATCGACCAATACATAATAAAGTTATTACCAATTTCCAATAGGGAGTTTCTTTTCACCCACCCTGTGTTTGTGTGTGTGTTATAAATTAAAGAGATGGTTTAATGACTCAATAATTGAATGGTGACCCACATCGCTGGCACCCATAAAAATACAGAAACATTAGACAAAATCCAATCGATGGAGTATTGCAATTCATCGCTTGAGGCAATGTTTTAAATAGCAACACCCGAATTGGTATTCAATCAAAGGAACTTCGTGCATACCAGTAAATTACCAAGTCCAAGACAACCTTCTTAAACTACTGTCAACAATTAGTATACAAATAAAGTTTTGCCCACCCTGTATACATTTTGATTGATTAATTGATTTGTTTAGCGGCATATCAACCCTTGATGGGTCATTTAATGCCGAAATCTGTTTAAAATTCCAAAATTAGAGTCTTGCGACTTTGGTGAACGGTTATTTAAAAAAAAATAGTCTCGCTCTTTGGTGAAAGGGTATTTTTCTTTTTAAAAAATAGTCTTGCGACTTTGGTGAACGGTTATTTTTTTTATAAAATAGAGTCTTGTGACTTTGGTGAAAGGTTCTGTTTTTTAAATAGAGTCTTGCGACTTTGGTGAAAGGTTCTGCTTTTTAAATAGAGTCTTGAAACTTTGGTGAAAGGTTCTTTTTTAATAGAGTCTTGTGACTGGTGAAAGGTTCTTTTTAAAAAAAATAGAGTCTAGTGACTTTGGTAGAAAAACAGGTGTCTCCTGTTTTGGGGTGGGGGTCTTACCCCTCTGCAGGGTATTCTAGGCCCCAGCCAACAGGGCCGGGTTTCCAAATTAGTTGAATAGCCTCAAACTCTACCAATACATACATTTTCGAGAAGGCAACCCTAGGCAAGAAACGCAGAGTTTGCGCTTGTTCAAATACTTATGAGAATCACTGTATTCTTTCTGTATTTTTTCACATGGACATGGACGTTCAATTTCCGCAGAGCAAGACTTCTTTACAGCTCACTGATTTCGAATGGCCTCATGTATTCACATGATTCGAAATGCCCATTACGCACTCGTACTTTCCAACTACTTTTTACCTTATTCCCCAGTTTTTATTAACAAGTTCTCCCGTCGTCTCGAACTCGAGTAATAAAGTCCCCAGATAACGAATTTTGTACGACAGATCTGAATCAAGGCTGTCAAATCTTGATTAACGCCTTATTTTTTTGCGCTTCTTACGGAAAAAAGGCGGGGAACAATGAGCTGATCCCTTTTAGCGAACGAGGAAAGTTTTTATGTGTCCGTTCGTTCCAGTATAACGAAAAGTAGTTCCTTCGTTTTTTCTTCTTGATTTCATTTCTTATCTATTAGAAGTTTTAGAATCATTGAGGATGAGCCGATGTTGCTCTTCTTGATGTATTATCGGAGACGTAGGATAAAATGGTTGGCCTTTGCTTTGATTCAGCGTAAATATTTTACGTTCATGTTCTCGTAAAACGCAGGGTAAGAAACTAGTTAAAGTACAGGGCGAGGATAAAGTCTGGACTCATGTGCGTCCGACGGCGCATAGCTAATGAGAGAGAACATATTGAACATGTAAGAAACCGTCAACCAAATCTGTCAGCATAGTCAACATAGGTTTCTTCAGTTTTTGATGGATTCTGGTCGGCTGGCTATGAATGTATGTGTCACGCGTACAGGCCGCACCAATGTAGCTATGAATTTCTGGCTGCGTTTTACAATTACTAGGAACCGCCAACCAAAACTGTCACCAAAACTGTCAACATAGGTTTCTTCAGTTTTTAATTTACTCTGGATGGTTATCTATGCATGTATGTATCACGCGTACAGGCTGCACCAATGGAGCTAGAGGGCTGGGAATTTAAACATTTACTCCTTTTTTTATATTTGAAAATTCCTCCCGTAAATAGGTTTTTGGTGGTGGTGTTCAATTTGCAATGTAAATTTATGCTAAATTTGGCCTTTAGTATATCTAGAAAAAAACATTTTTTTGTTGAAAATCCCCCCTACCACCAAAAAATATTTTTTAGAGTGGTTCAATTTACAATGTAAGTTCATGCTAAACCGGTCACTTAAGTTTTGTCTGGTAGCGTTTACGCTTGTTTTTTTTTTAAATTCGGACTTTTTTGTGATGCTTCAAAAGGCGAGAGAAGTAACTTATTCATTGATCACCCCTTTTTTTCTAATTTTTTATGGGGGCGGGGGGCATGAGTTGAAAGGGTTTGAAATCAGTCTTTCAAGTCCAAAATAAGCTGAACAGTTTTTATTCTCTGTAAACAATGGTCACTTCCATTAAAAGTTACGGACTTTTTCTGCTTGTTTCTATGTTTCTCAGTCAGAAACATTAAGTGGAAGGGTCCATTATTTACAGGGAAAACAAACTGTTCAGCTTATTTCGTGCCACCTTGTATATGTGTGACTGCATTTACGCCATTCGCAGTTGAGCCATAGAACTGCAACGACTGAAATGTCAGTAATCTGTCGTTAAGGGGTTAATAACTACATTTTTATCTAACTACAATTGATTGATTGATTGAATTTTTTAGCAGCATATCAACCCTTGATGGGTGATTAATGCCGAAATCAGTTTAAAATTTAAAAAAAATAGAGTCTTACGACTTTGGTGAAAGGTTATTGTCTTTTTAAAAAGAGTCTTGCGACTTTGGTGAAAGTTGTTTTATTAGAGTCTTGCGACATTGGTGAACGGTTATTTTGTTTTTAACTAGAATCTTGCGACTTTGGTGAAAAAACAGGTGGCCCCTGTTTGAGGGGGTCTTACCCCTCTCCATGGTATGCAGTCGGCGTATTCTAAGCCCCAGCCGACAGGGCCGGATTACGATTGAAGAAATCAGTGTGTGTGTGTGTGTGTGTGTGTGTGTGTGTGTGCATTGCGATTACTCGACAGGCCATTGTGCAAAGTTGACATTCGGTAGATATATTAGTCAGCACACAGGGCAGTGCAGTTTCGAATTTGAAGTTGTTTGGATCGGCGGTTCTCGAGAAATCTAATAAAAATACATAAAAAATCACAGATTAAATTTATATAACATATCTCAATTGGCAATAGATCTAAATTTAGATATACAATATGTGAATTAGCAACACTGAAAACAAGTAATCGAAATACTTCCAAGTCGTAGTTTCGTACGACAGAGGGAAACATATTTTACATGACTTTTATGGCAGGCTGCTCCACACACCATAAAGTCCGACCCCTTCCAAACATGCACCTTTGGAACGGGCATTGTCCTAATGAGAATAAATAAATGAGAAAGCCTAGTGGTAATTAAACAGCGAGTAACAAACTAAACTTCTGTCTAGTAAGTATATTACATATATACATGTTAATTATAATGACATTTATTAGTTGCCCGGTGCCGGTGTGAGCGACTGCTAAACGAGCGGCCTAAATCGTAAATGTGAATCCGTGCGGGGATCGAACCCGCGTCCACCATGCAAGCTACCTTATACGCAGGTGCTGCTCTAACCGACTGAGCTAACGAAGATCTCATGGTAGGCAGGAATTATTTAATCCTACACTGTGTTGGCTTTTCCATTCTCACGTTCGTATTTAGGCACGAATATAGTGTGGCTCTTGATGTCGACAGTATGAAATCAAATGATGGATAATTTTATATCCGACTGAATATGATAATTATAATGACATTTATTAGTTGAGAGCCTATATTTGCCAGGCACCGGTGTGAACGATTGCTAAACGAGCGGCCTTTTATTAGCTGAAGTATTATAAATCATTATTATTAACATTTCAATGACTACTTTTTACCTTCATCTTGAATTTTATTAATTGCTTTTTATCGCAACTTTTGCTCAGACCGATCACCCTCCGGCAGTGAGCAAATAGCGTTGATCGGAAAATAAAGAATAAGCCTCAGGCGGGACTCGAACCACTCTGTCTAGTAAGTCTAACCTTCTTTAACTCTGACCAACCTGTACATCGTGCAGAGTGATCTATTCGTAACCCATTGAGTGAAGATAACTGAAATTTCAGTCATTGAAAACAAGTAACCGAATTACTTCCAAGTCATAGTTTCGTACGACGGACAGAAAAATATTTTACATGACTATTATGGCAGGCTGTTCAACACACCATGAAGTCTCCTTCCAAACATGGACCTTAGGAACGGCACTGCCCTAGTCAGGCAAATTTTGCAATTCCTAAATCTTGCAAATGCGGGGCGTGTCAAAAACATTCTACTTTCACTTTCACTTTCACTTTCGTTCTGCCCAACTTTTCCTTAAATCTAATTTTATGAAAGTGCATCAGATGATTTCTGAAAAATATTCAACTAGCGTCAGATAAATTTATGTTAATTGGTTTTGTTTATTTCTTTCATGGGACATTTCTATTTACGCAGGAGAAATTAGTTTTGAGTGCTTTTTGCGAACAATGTAAAATAGAAGTAAGTAGGTAAAAATGAGTATATGCTAATAGAGAGTAAGTAAACAGGTCTGGTTAGTCACTCAATAGAAACCGTCACCTGACCAACGCCTTTTGACAGCAGGACATTTTGGGGGGGTGATCAATTAAAAAATTGGAAAAACGGGTGATCAATGAATAAGTTACTTCTCTTGCCTTTTGTTGGGCGGTGATCATTAAAAAAGCCTAGATTTAAAAAAACAAACAAGCGTGAATGCTGCCGGACACAAACTAAGGGACAAATTTAGCATAAACTTGCATTGCAAATTTACCCCCCCCCCCCCCTCACACACACACACTAAAACATATTTGGGGAATTTAAAAAAAAATTATTTCGTGACATAATAACGAGTAAATGCGGTCTATAAGTGCGATACATACATACATAGCCAGCCAGATCAACTTAAAAACTGAAGAAACCTATATTGACAGTTTTGGTGACAGTTTTGGTTGACGGTTTCTAATATGTAAAAATACATATGCTAATAAAGAGTAAGTATATATGGAGTACGTGATTTATTTTTAGATGTATTTTCCATATATATTTACAGGACATTTTATTAGCATTGGATGATGGAGGAGAACAATTTATTCTTTAAGGTTGTCAAATATAGGCGAAAACTTGTCTTTATTGCACTTAAACAGAATAGAACACAGAAATATTGACCGGAATTACAAGAGTATCCTGTCTTTCTATTCTATTTAATCAGTCTATTAGAAAACGTCAACCAAAACTGTCACCAAAACTGTCAACGTTTCTTCAGTTTTTAAGTTGGTCTGGCTGGCTATGTATGTATGTGTCGAGCGTACAGCCCGCACCAATGGAGATAGAAGACTGAAAATTTAAACACTTACACCTTATTATGTCTAGAAAAAGATTCCCCCCTTAAATAGATTTTTAGTGGGGGGGGGGGCTCAATTTGCAATGCAGGTTTATGCTAAATATATCCCTTAGTCTGTGTCCAGCAGCTTTCACGATTGTTTTTATTTTGTTGAAAATTCGGACTGATTCAATGATTACTGCCCAACAAAAGGCTAGAGAAGTAACTTATTCATTGATCACCCTTTTTTCCAAATTTTTAATTGGTCATCTCCAACATGGCTTATTTTTGAAAATTCCCCCCTTATATAGGTTTTTAGTGTTGGGATTCAATTTGAAATGTAAGTTTATGCTAAATATATCCCTTAGTTTGTGTCCGGCAGCATTCACGCTTGTCTTTTGAGAATTAGGATTTTTTCCAGTGATCACTGCCCAACAAAAGGCTAGAGAAGTAATTTATTCATTGATCATCTCCAACACGGCATGCTGCCAAAAGACGTTGGTCACGTGACGGTTTCTATCGAGTATGTATGTTTTGTGCGTACAGGCCGCACCAATGGAGCTAGAGGACTGAACATTTAAACATTTACTCCTTATTATGTCTAGAAAAAACCTTTTTTTTAAAAACCCAGTGTGTGTGGGGGGGATTCAATTCGCAATGTAAGTTTATGCTAAATTGATCCCTTAGTTTGTGTTCGGTTGCATTCCCGCTTGTATTTTCAGAATTCAGACCTTTTCAGTGATTACTGCCCAACAAAAGGCGAGAGAAGTAACTTATTCATTTATCATCAATTTTTTCAATTGATCTTCCCCAACACGGCATGCTGCCAAAGGCGTTGGTCACATGACGGTTTCTATTGCATGACTAACCAGACCTGTAAATTGTATTGGGATTTGTTGGCCAGGCACACTTAAGCTTATTTTTTTATGGGTTTGTTTCATGGTTGTAAGATATTTTATATTTTAAATCACTGAAAATTGTTTAGGAAGCCAAGGATATTTTAGAGATAATAGACAATTATGAGTTGAAATCAGATAAGTATCTCACACAGCGAGTATATACCTTTATTATTTATATAGAACATATTACTTGCAGAAAGGCCACCTTCTCAGGAACACTTTCTTCTTATGTATTCTTATTGTCCATATGTTAGTCTGGCCATCTCTCTATTGTAAACAGAGTGCACCACAAAACTTTAAACTCAAGTTAAAAAGGTTGAATAAATTCATTATTATCTGAAATAATCCATTACCGTTTTAGATTTGGGGGGTTGGTTATTTAAAAAGCACTGTCCAATAGTGAAAAGCTGAGCAGTGCTCATGAGTTGAGCAGATTTAACGGAATTATAATGATTGAAAATTTGCATTACAACTAAACTTTAAACTCGTTGTCAAATGATGTGATATAAAGGGTTCAAAATTGAATTTATCGGTTACAGTTGTTGTTAAAAACGGTGTCAAGTCAGCACAGTACGAGAAGGAGACAAAAGCTGTCAGATTTCGAACGTGGTATGCTTTTTGAACTAGGGAATCAGGGACTATCACAACGTGCAAGATCTGAACAAATTCATTGAAGTCACACAGTTGTGAAAAATTATTCAACTCAACAAGAATATGTATGTCCGTTCGTGATGAGAGGGTAGTTATCATAGCAATGTGGTAAAACCCCAATCAGTTCATGGCTTGTCTGAAGGAAGAAACAGGGGTTCAAGTCCACAAAAAGACCACCAAAAAAACAATTTCAGGCACAGAAAAAGATTGCAGCGTCCAGCTCTGAAAATGCAACGCAGACTGGAATTTGTACGACTTCATCAGACATGATGGTCTTATTGGCATGACCCACGATTACCAAAGGGAACCTTTTCAAAGCGTACTTGTGGAAGTGGTAGGCTCATGATTTAGGCTGCTGTAGGATTGTTATGATATCCTGCGACGAAAAGGTTATTCCGGGGTCAGACACCTGTGCGGAAATGTAAGTGACCCCAGTCACCTTAGGAAATAGATATATTGCGTGGGTGCCAAACAAACAGGATATGGGGACCGGAAATGGCACCTGCGTAGGCGTTCGAGAAACCTATAAAGCAGACCCGAGATACGGACAGAGAACTGAGAGGACCCAAGCAGCCAGGAAAATAAGCAGACCGCCTAGTGCTGGGAAAACATAAGACCAAGTTCCCCTGTTGGGAACGGTCTCTCGGCACCCATCATCTCTCTCCCACTATTCACTCTCCGGCCGACAAAGATGTATGTTATGTAATACAAATATGTCCAGATATTTTATAAACAGACATGCCCCTCTCTCTAATATATGTGTATTTATGTGTGCGCGTATGTGTGATAAAGGACCGGCCCGAGATACCGTCAACATGAGCAGTCGCCCAGTGCGCCAAGTACTGGGGGGCGCTTATCATTCGTCTGATACAAAAGGAAACATTAATCAAATGCAAAACAGTCAACATTAGAAAATTCCTTGATGTGAAGTCAGATTTGTTAGGAATATGAGATAATACTATATTTTAAAGAGCGCCAGGGACACTGGTGTGGAACTTTAGTTGCGTTGTTTACTAAAGTTGAACCAATGTATGGTCGTGTTGAATAAATACCGTAAGATGGGGTTACTTGGGTCCCTTTTTAAATTTGTATTGCTGTAATTTCCCCTCTGTTATAAGAAATGTGAATATTTTGTAGTCTAAAGAACTAAGACAATCCCTTCTTTCCAACAATGTAACTACAATAATTAAAAGCATCTTTTCTTAGTTGTATTTAAAAAAACAAACACCAGTGGTCCAAATAACGACTGGTTGGGGTAACTTGGACTACTACAGACATTTAAATGATTGGCCCAAGATTGAACATCTATAACATTTTAAAATTACATTTCTGAACACCTATAAACTATATATACCCTAAGGAAATGAAATTTTATATCCGACAGAATATGATAATTATAATGACATTTATTAATGAGAGCCTATATTTGCCCGGCGCCGGTGTGAGCTCGTTTAGCAGTCGCTCACGCCGGCGCCGGGGAAATATAGGCTCTCACTAATAAATGTCATTATAATTATCATATACCCTAATATATACATATTAGCTCTAATGGAACAGCACTTTCAATTTTCATCTACTTGAAGCTCAGAACAAAAGACATAATATTTATATAAAACTTGAAAAAAGAAAAACGCAAGAAATGGGTAATCAAATGATTTTATTTAGAAGAGATAACACGCGGTGGTAAGTGATTTGTCAATATTTGACTTATTGACACACATGCGCGCACGCGCACACACACACCGTTAGAATTCCAGAATTACGAATTCAATTGTCTCTAAAAAGAACAAATTGCTACGCTGCATAAACCAATCAGAAGTTAATAAACTATTCTATTGGGTTTGGCAAAAGTTGCACTATATCTACAAAGTCACAGTTGTCTACGACTTCCTTAATGGTCCATTTATATTGATTACAATCTTGTGAATACTCAGGTCGCATAAAAGAAATGTCTAAAACTGCATTCGAAATTACTTTAGTTATTTGGCCAACAAAATAGCGATCAACATCTTTTTTTATTTTTTGAAGAGGTAGACACGTTATATTTCACCACCACCCAGTCACCCAGTTTGTGTGTGATGGTTTTTTGATAACTGGTAAGAAAAGAGTTCTGGTTCAAGTAACATGGCGGTCCAAGTTAACATAATTTTCTAAAGAAATAATTGGCATTGCAATACATTTCTTGGAATTTTGGCCAACGACTACAACAGAATTGTGTTTTATTAACAGATCTACAGAGTTCATGCATAACAATACATCTAGTAATAATATTGGTCATAACAAACGTTTGAGTAGTCCTGGAGAGACCCCATTTCGAATTTTCAGAGTTGTATTAGAAGATGCTTTAATAAGCTCATGCTACGTAAAGTCTAAACTCCGGACATCATAAAAGCATATTTCAACCGTGTGCTAAAATCTGAATATGCAGCAGTTGTTACAGAAATGCAAAAAATACAGAAAATACTAGTTTTCTTCAATGCTTATTGGCCCAAGTTCAAGTAAAGCAATTTTACGGTAATCGCTGAAAAATTAAAAACAAAACAAAACATACAAACAAAAAACGCAAACTGCATAGTGTGTGTGTGTGTGTGTGTGTGTGTGTGTGTATGTATTCACCGAGATAACTTGACAACTGCTATTGTACGAAGCTGATATTCGTCATATATATTAGTCAGCACACCAGGCATTGCAGTGTCGAGTTTGAAGTTGCTTGAATCAACGGTTCTCGAGAAATCTAATAAAAATAAGAAATTACAGATTAAAGACATTTTATCTAGAATTATAGATCTAAATTTCGATATAAAATATCTAAATTGGCAATAGATGTAAATTTAGATATAAAATATCTAAATTGGCAACACTGAAGAGAAGTAACCGAAATACTTCGAAGCCGTAGTTTCGTACGGCGGACGGAAATTTATTTTACATGACTATTATGGCAGGCTATTCCGTACACCATAAAGTCCGGTCCCTTCCAAACATGCACCTTTGAAACGGACACTGCCCTAGTGTATTACTAATGTATCCCATGGGCTTACCACAGAAATTACAAGCAAATACATTAGCCTCTTCATTAAGAAGCCAAGAAGCCAGTGAAGGATTTAAGTGGTTGATTTTCTGTTCTGGCAATCAGAGGCCAAACATCTTCAACAAACAAACTGACTTGAAATAGATTAACCCATTAACTGCGAATGACGTCATTGAAGTTCTATGGATAACTCAATGATATTTCCGTGTTATTGTGATGACAACTCATTTTTATCTGTGAGTCAGGGCTTTTATCTCGTGACGGATAACTTGCAGTGGATGGTCTTGCAACGGGCAAGGGCTTTTGTCTTGCAATGGATAACTATTACTCTTCACCACCTTCCGCAGATAATGGCTTAAGCGTGGAAACTGCCGAGTGGTGCCATGTGAATTAAGCGCAGAAACTGCCGAGTGGTGCCATGTGAATTAAGCGCGGAAACTGCCGAGTGGCGCCATGTGAATTAAGCGCGGAAACTGCCGAGTGGCGCCATGTGAATTAAGCGCGGCAACTGACGGGTGATTCCATTTGAATTAAGCGCGTAAACTCCCGAATGGCGCCATGTGAATTAAGCGCGAAAACTGCCGAGTGAAGCTATGCGAATTAATCGCGGAAACAGCCGAGTGATCCCATGTGAATTAAGCGCAGAAACTGCTGAGTGGTGCCATGTGAATTAAGCGCGGAAACTGCCGAATGGCGCCACGTGAATTAAGCGCGGAAACTGCCGAGTGAAGCCATGTGAATTAAGCGCGGAAACTGCCGGGTGATTCCATGTGAATTAAGCGCGTAAACTGCCGAATGGCGCCATGTGAATTAAGCGCGGAAACTGCCGAGTGACGTCATGTGAATTAAGCGCGGAAACTGCCGGGTGATTCCATTTGAATTAAGCGCGTAAACTGCCGAATGGCGCCATATGAATTAAGCGCGGAAACTGCCGAGTGATGTCATGTGATTTAAGCGCGGAAACTGCCGAGTGATGACATGTGAATTAAGCGTGGAAACTGCCGGGTGATTCCATTTAAATTAAGCGCGGAAACTGCCGAATGATGCCATATGAATTAATCGCGGAAACTGCCGAGTGATGCCATGTGATGTAAGCGCGGAAACTGCCGAATGATACCATGTGATTTAAGCGCCGAAACTGCCGAGTGATGCCATGTGAATTAAGCGCGGAAACTGCCGAGTGGTGCCATGTGAATTAAGCGCGGAAACTGCCGAGTGGCGCCATGTGTATTAAGCCCAGAAACTGCCGAGTGGCGCCATGTGAATTACACACAGTTCGGTTTGCTCGAAGACTAAGAAGTCAACTTTATTTCAACTGACGGAGCGCAAAACCTTTAAAAACATTTAAGTGGCAAGTTGTTATTCTATCTCAAAATAAATGAAACAGGTCTGGTTAGTCACTCAACCGTCACTTGACCAACGTATTTTGGCAGCATTCAGTGTTGGGGGTGATCAATTAAAAAATTAGAAAAAGGGGGGATAAATGGATAAGATACTACTCTAACCTTTGTTAGGCGGTGATCATTAAAACAAGTATGCATTTAAAAAAACAAAAACAAAGCGTGAATGCTGCCTGACACAAACTAAGGGACCAACTTAGCATAAGTTGCCGTAGACGCTGGGGGGGGGGGACACGTGCCCCCCGCCTAATAATTTCGGAAAAGGCATACGATCGGGGTCCCTTTGCACTAACTAAACTATAGCCTTCGGTGCCTTTGAATGCTGAACAAGTTTTTATGTGGAAACATTCCAGTTGTGCACTTTGCAAGCCTGTTAGGGTGAGTAAAATCAAATCTTTTAGGAGAAAATGGAAATGTGCCACCCGCCCCAATCCAAAAATGACGTCTACGGCACTGGCACACACTTACATTATAAATTGAATCTCCCCACTAAAAACCTATTTAAGGGGGATTTAAAAAAAACAAACCAAAAGACCTTTTTTTCTAGACATAACAAGAAATAAATGTTTCAATTTTCGGTTCTCTAGCTGCATTGGTGCGGCCTGTGCGCATAACACATATCTACATAGATAGATAGCCAACCAAACTCACTTGAACACCGAAGAAACCTAAGTTGACAGTTTTGGTCGACGTTTTCAAATGAAATTCTGCTTTGTTGTGAATAATAGTGTATGTTTACTAGAAACATATACAACACGGGATGATAGGAGAGACGTACGATCTTCGTAGCAGTGACGTTTGTACGAAATGTATGGAAGTGCACAAGGAACTCTGAGGTATAATTGATCAATTAGGAGACTTTGCAGAAAATGCGATTGCCTTTTATTTAAAAAAAATATTTATCCACGTGTCAGGGGGGGGGCGGTAGGAGTTGCGTCTTCTTGCGTGTTGTCTTGTTGAACAAATCTGTTCGTTAAGCGAAATACTTCATCATAAATGTAAATGAAGGGGGTGAAAAGGAAAAGAAGAAGAGCATGGGAAGAAGGAGAGAAAGAGGAGAAGAAGAAGGGGGAGGTGAAAAGAAGAAGAAGAAAGAAAAGGAGGAGAAGAAGAGCATAGGAAGAAGAAGGAGAGAGAAGAAGAAGAAGAAGAAGAAGAAGAAGAAGAAGAAGAAGAAGAAGAAGAAAAAAAGAAAGAGGTGAAAAAGAAGAAGGGGAGAAGAAGACGGGCATAGGGAGAAGAAGAAAAAGAAGAAGAAGACGAGCATTGGAGGAAGAAGAAGAAGAAGAAGAAGAAGAAGAAGAAAGTGGAGGTGAAAAGAAGAAGAAGAAAGAAAAGGAGAAGAAGAGCATAGGAAGAAGGAGAGAAGAAAGAAAAGAAGGAGGTGAAAAAGAAGAAGGAAAAGAAGAAGGAAAAAAAGTGGAAAAGAACGAGGAGGAGAAGAAGACGGGCATAGTGAGAAGAAGAAGAAGAAGAAGAAGAAGAAGAAGAATGAGATCATGAGAAGGAGAAGAAGAAGAAAAAGAGAAACCGAGCATGAGAAGAAGAAGAAGAAGAAGACAATCATGAGAAAAAGAAGAAGAAGAACATGGGAAGAAGAAGAAGAAAAAGAAGAATAAGAATAAGAAAAAGAAGTAGAGTGTCATAATCAGAATGTGTTCGTGCTTTTTGCAATGTGTTGAGTGTTTTGTATTGATTGATTGAAATATTTAAAATTTTATTTTTCAATAATCTCTAACCAAACGGAAGTCGCCATATTGAATTGTGGAGAATCGCCATGAAAGCAAACAAAGAAACGCTTAACAAAACGAAAACAAAAAGAAAACAACCTTTTCTGTCTTTCACGAAGCAATTTTTGCATTTAGTTCCACCCACTTCACACGAACAACGGTTGCAGCTCCTTAGGCAACAGCAAAAACTTTTTTTTTCCTGTCATTTTAAAGGATGCATTCACTCCGAATCGATTTTTTTCAGTCTTTTAGAACTTTGCCAAAGAAAGATTACGTGCCTTCAAATATGGTCCTAATCACCATGAAAAATGAATCAAATTTTCGTAATTATCACAATTCAAAATGTTTCTCTAAAAACCTGAAAATTATGTAGATCAATTTTTCATTTTCTCGTCACAGTTGTAATCTACTCAGAAATAAAAGTATAATTAGAAACCGCTAGCCAAAAACTGTCAGCATCAACATAGGTTTCTTTAGTTTTCAAGTTGATCGGTCTGGTTAGCTTTCTATGTACAATATCGCCCATAGATTTAATAGAAAGTTAATTGTCTTCTAAACCAAACATAGCAGGATTTTATTATTTCTAGTGGAACATTACACAATCAAAACAGATATTATCAGGTATTATTTATGACCAAACTCTACAGCATTGACACTCTGTTGCCAAAAATATTCTTTCGTAGGGGTGTACTCATTTTTGGACGGCAATATATTCATATTTTTGGCAACACAGTTTCAATGCTGTAGAATTTGGTCATAAATAATACCTTATAATATCTGTTTAGATTGTGTAATGTTCCACTAGAAATAATAAAATCCTGCTATATTTGGTGTAGAAGAAAATTAACTTTCTATAACATAATAGTAGAGGCGTACTTATTTATGGGCAATACTGTATGTATCAGGCCGAACCAAATGGAGCTATCGGGTTGAAACGACAAAATCGAGAACATTAAAGACGTTACCGTCATA
>VCCN01002456.1:3178708-3189889 GCA_006491835.1 Architeuthis dux
CATGTGCATGTATATATATACACGTGTGTGTATATGTATATACACACATGTGCATAAGAAACATAAATTCGCAAAGGTATATGTATATAGGGTGTCCCATAAGTAACGACGAATTTGTCCCAAAATTAATGCCGGTTCTATCTAAGGGAAACAACTATTTAATAGTTGCTTTTAATAGTAATTTAATAGTCGCTTCCCTTAGAACAGGCATTAATTTTAGGACAAATCGGGAGTTACTTCTGCGACACCGCATGTGTGTGTTTATAAATATATATATATTTATGCAGATACAAATGAATACATGTAGAACAATAAACATAAATTTGCGAACGTGTAATATATATATATATTTGCAAAGATATGTACAGACACACGTACGCACACGTATGTGTGTGCATATTTTGTGTTCATAAAATTAACGCAAAATGTCATTCTGCATACACAGGGAAGCATGAATAATTGTTTCTGTGACTGAGAAGGGTGACTCTGATAGTTATACGCAGAAATCTCAGGCAATATCAAGAAATGTTTTACGTTTATGCACATATTTGTGATTGCTATATTAGTTCCACACGTATGAATCTTTGGCGAGTCTCTTTATTACCTGAGATAATCAGTGAAAGGTTTATGAGAGCCACATTCACTTTCTTTCAGATCAAAATAGAGAAATAGACGGAGACGGAAGTCGACAGTTCCGAATATGATGGGGTAAACAGAATGCCGAAACGTCGTGTTAACAACACAAACAACAAGGAGTTCAATCGTCCTAAGAACTATTTGAATGTTAATGACCTTTCTCAAAACTATAGAAAAGATACATTATGTTCTTTTGATTAATCCGACACCGAAAAATCCATATTATTCAGCAAAAAAAACTGCAGTACATTTTATTCATGCCACACGTTAATGACATATATAATAATGTTAAAAGATTCTGCATGTTCTTTTCAGAAGAGTTAGAGATCCTATAAAAGGGCTTCAGAAACATAATTTCCCCCATTTGAATAATCTGGACAATAAAATTGTTGTTCATCCACATACAGCTTTTCAATACGAAAACAATTTCATCATCGGTAAAATTTAGGCATTCAAAATGCACCCAAAAATTACATATATCACACATAATGCACTTAGATGCATCAAAATATTTCATTAGCGGGTAGCAGGGATAGTTTTTGCATTGAAACATGTCATTAGCGTATGACAGGGAATAACAGGAAGTGGCATGGACAAAAAGTATAAAAGATAAAAACTCTAATAAGAAAGTATCTGGAAACAAATAGTTTTATTACAGAAACAATTGTTGCCAAACGCTATCAAAAATTGTGTAAACAACGTTGCAGGTTTTTAACAGTGTCTGTTCTTTTTCTTGTTTTCTAAAATATAAAACTACAGTACAATCCTGGTACACGATAGAGAATCAAATGATAATTAAATTACTATGAAGTTGACTTGATTAAAGTACTCAAAAAATAATAATTATTGTCTGTCAACAAATTCTATTTTCTAATTTATAAAGATTACATAATGCGAATTGGTGCTGTTGGTACAGACACGAAAAGATTTCTATCCGAAGATTTTGGCAAATTGTATCGCATGTTTCATAATTCTAAATAAATTGGAAAGAAAGGAATACGTTCATTTGAAAGTTTTTTTATTTAATCTTATAATTCTAATTCCTAAATTAATCAAATGAATTTCTGTTTCTTCTTATTTCTAAAATGAATATCGTTTAGTCAACATATCAAAGAATCAGTGAAATAACTGAGTATTTTCTTAACTTTTAAACTCATTTACACACGAATATAAAGTGTTCGTTAGAGTAAAGAATGCAAGCAAAATAGTTAAGGAATCACCGTAAAATTACTTAAAGTGAATAAATGGCTTCGTTTTCATTTTGCCAAACTTTTGAGAAAAAGTAATCTCATTTCTCACCGAACGTCAGGCGAAAAGGGGGAGGAAAAAAAGAACAAATCACGGTGCGGGAGTGGAGAGGTAATGCACATCATTTATGATAAATACCCCCACGGACACAGAGATGGCAGCAGTATTCGGAGCGACACCGGTAAACAGTCATAGTATTACGAGCAGTAGCCGGCGGCATTTACAGTACCAAGTAGTAACAGTCGTTCGTTACGAACCCCCAGCTCCCGGAGACTTAGTTGAGTTGCCATCGTCTCTGATTGTTATCAGACGAAGAAACCAGTCAAAGGATTTTTGAGTCGCGAGAAGAGGGATTTTTCTCGCAATCACCGTCTACGCGTCGTGAAATGAACCAAGTAAGGTGTTTGCTTCCTTTGTTCGCCTGACCGTTTATTCGGGTTCCTTTTTCGTTGGATTTTCCCCGCTTCCCTTCCCCGTTCGGAAATAGTTATACTTTACTGAAAATTATTTCTGACAAACTCCAGTTCAAGTTGGAGTTGACTTTATTCCCCCCCCCCCGTAACAATAACAAGAACAAGAACTAATCCTCACTTCATTCAGGGGAGTAAACTCTTCTGTTTGTCTATCACGTCACGTTAAACCAAACCGATATATAAAATTATCATTTCTCTACCGTGATTTGAAATCACGACCAACTGATTGGTAGGCGGATCTCTTACCAACTGGACTAAACTGACAAGTCTTATATATTTACGAATTTATTTATTATATATGCAATACAAAAGTTACAGTAATCATCTTCAGTCGGAATAGAAATAGGGGTTGGGTTTGATCCTGCAGCAGACTGCCGTATCTCTAATATTATATACTCGTTAATAATCCCCGTGAAAAATAATCACCGATATATTTGAATTTCTATGAGATTGTTTAAAAGAAATAAACAAACTATTGAACACGTTTCAGTGGAAGAGTCATTGTTTCAAATAGTGGGTAGACTTTATCGGCACATTTGTTACCTTTAAGTGGAAGAGTCCATTGTTACGGACAGAAACAAACAAAGAAATGACACTGTTCATTATATAAGTAGATTCTTCACCATTTTGCCATGTTAAATGTACCCATAAAACCGTTAGATTTAAGGTCAATTCTGAGAGTTACCACAGTCTACATATATATGTACTTGAATTAACTTGAAATAGGCTTTTTTGACAGCTTCAGTTTAGTTGGGGTGGAATTAAACTCATGAGAAAATTGGTAGTTAAATTTGGTATAGCCGATATCAGAATTAAGATTATTTTTGAAAATATTGATATTCTCGGATATGACCGTCTTTTCACTTAGGCTGTTCGATGCATTTGCTATTCTTGCCGAGAAGAAATTCTTTCTAACACCAGTGGCGGTCTGAATTTATAGTTTATGGATGTACCCTCTGGTTTTACTGAGAGATAGATGGAGTCAGCATTCTCTTATCAGGGCATTTTGAGCAATGAATGTCTATATCTACTCTATGTATAGCTTGACCACACGGCGAAGCTTTACATTAAAAACGAGAGATTAAACTTATTGGTGCAAAATCATCAATTGACATCGTAGACAGACATGCTGATAGGGATCTTGATTTTATTCAGTCCACATCTTACTTTCCAAACAGGCACTTATTCTGCGGCAGTACTTTTTATTCCTTCCATTCTCTGCCACACGTTAATGAAATATTTCGATGCCAAGACTATCCCTGTCACTTCCTAATACGACTAGTTCTCAGACGTTAATGAAACGTGTGGCAGGGAATGACAGGGAGTTTGTGTCTGAGAACTAGTATTTTTAAGAAGTGGCCGTTAGTTTGTTTATGTTTGAGAACTAGTAGTATTAAGAAGTGGTCGGGAATGGCAGGGATAAAAAGTACCGCCCCTTATTCTGTACTGACCAATCAGTGCGTTGAATTTGGGTATCAAACGAGAATCTTTGTCACCAACTGGCTACCGTCGTGGACTTCCATAAGGTTGCCAGATGCCTTTTGCCATACAAGACCAAATGAAATCCATCATCAGACCGAATTTGTATGGTCTTGGGACCAAATTAAGTAGCTTCAGTACCAAAAGAATCAAATAACTTCAAATCCATCATCAGACCAAATTTGTCTCGACTTGGGACCAAATTAAGTAGCTTCAGTATCAAAATAATCAAATAAGTTAAAATCCGTCATTAGACCAAATTTGTATAGTCTTTGGACCAAATTAAGTAGCTTCAGTACCAAAAGAATCAAATAACTTCAAATCCATCATCAGACCAAATGTGTATGGTCTTGGGACCAAATTAAGTAGCTTCAGTACCAAAATAATCAAATAACTTCAAATCCATAATTGTACATATTTCTTAAAAAAACTATTGTTCATGTATATTTATGTCGTATCATATCTAAGAGTGTTATCGTTTCTAAATTTTCCTTCTGTACCAAATCTTTATTTTCAGAACCAAATAGCTTTGTTCAATACCAAATCTGCCCAATTCCGGTCTTGAAAAATGGCCAACCTGCCCTATAACCGCTACGGCATTACCGCCGATCACCCGCGTAATGGTAGTGTGACGTACAGCAAAGTGTATTGCATCTTCCAAATTATAAGTTGAGCCGAGAAATATCCAATTTGCTGCGATATTTTTGCGCAACATTTATAGCTATTTTCATTAGCGGATCGCAAGCTCTACAATTTATCGGCGGCTTCTGATAACAGAGAGATTCAAATGCGAAAGGATCCGCCGGCCACGCACATCCAGTAATAAACGGAATATTGTGTTTCAATTTATTGTCCTTTTTGGTCTAGCTCTGGTTTATTAAAGGTTAACACTCAGGACAGGCTAAACATTGCTCTGTTATGAATCACAGAAATGGGTTATTTTTGTGTTGTTTCTCGCCATTAGTTCATCTCGTTTTGGAAAGGATTGAAACAAAATGCATGTCTTGTGCCATGGAATCTGGCAAATCTACCAGTGATTGGCGGAAGATAATATCCGTTCGTTTTTAGCCCTTGTCAAAATAGCATAATCTAACCTAATAATGAACAGTGTGTGATTTTCTTGGTTTGTTGCTCGTAACACTGGACTATTCCACTGGTTTTTGATTGTTTTGTTTAACGGCACATCGACCCTTGGTGGGTCATTTAGTGCCGAATTCAGTAGGTGGAGGGGGAATCCCATGTCCCCGTGACTAGAGACTTGAGAATCCCAAATCCCTGTCACTGAGACAAATGCCACGAGGACCGGGATAAAGAGGGGGTTGGAGATCCCAAAAGCTTCCCAGGACGAGTCTCGAGCATGCTAATGGTGATTGCCTCCCGACCAGCTGGCCAAGATATCCTGAGCAACTTCTCCCAGGACGATACCAGAGCATGCCACAAGGACCCCCGAAGTGCCGTGGTTCTCTGAACTTCGAGGCCATGGCGGTTTTGAAGAACAGATACTACACTTTAATCTTAGCCGAAGCGAAGCGATCCCATTCAACTGGCTGGAGGTCGGTTTTAAAGTTTTGCTGAAAAAAACAACTTCCTGCCCATTGTTCCAAACTACGCACTATTCCCGGTAAACGAAATCAGCATTGTTTTACGTTGAAAGTGTGGGGCTAGAGGAGAGGTGCTGAGAATGGAATTGCAGCATCAAGACCACGAAAAGAACGGGGAGAGGGAGAGAGGAGAAGGGTAGGGGTGAAACAAAGATATTGCTAAAGGGGAACGGGTATTAAATAGTCTAGAAATAAAGCAAGCTCTTTACTATAATTATTGCTTGCCATATTAGTATTATAATGGTCAGAGCTTGCTGAAATCGCTGCCTGAGTCTTTCAAACAAAACCTTTCGCGCAAATAAAAAAGTGTAGAATAGGGTCACTTGTACACATTTTCAACTAGGGAAAGAAAATGTTTTAGAATGTTATATCTGTGTCTCTCACCAGACTGGGATCGCTTCTTTTAATAAAGCAAGCTCTTTACTATAATTATTACTTGCCATATTAGTATTATAGTGGTCGGAGCTCCTTCCTTAGAAAATAGTTTCATAGAAATTCATATGTATCCGTGAATTCTTTTCACGGATATTAACTAGTCTAGAAATAAAGCAAGCGCTTTACTATAATTATTGCTTGCCATATTAGTATTATAGTGGTCGGAAATGGTGAAATGGCAGCCTGAATCTCCCTCTTCGTTCAAGCAAAACCTTTCACGTAAATAAAAAAAGTGTAAAATGTCGAATAGGGTCACTTGTACACATTTTCAACTCGGGCAAAAAATAATTCAATGTTTTAACCATGTTATGTCTTTGTCTCTCACCAGATTGGGATCGCTTCTTTAACGCTAACAATTTCTTTTAAATGACTCAAAGGTACCGAACTAGATCCTCTTTTCATCACACAGTAGGATGATTAAAGTATCAACATAATATTGTTACATTCATGAAACTATATACAGTATCTATCATAAGTATTTGAACAGGCAGTCATTTCACTTCTAAACGCGTGGGTTTGAGAGTTAAAAACAGGAATATTACACATGAAGGAGCAAAATGTTTTTATCAATGATAATTTATACATAAAGTATTGCTCATAAGTATTTGAACAAACACACAATCTGTTTTATATTTCCTGAGATTACAGGGGCCATTATAGATTTGAGCAGGGAGGGATAACAATTAACTTACTAGTTTGGCAACTCTTCCATATAGCAATGTGAGTTCACTTTTTTAATCCCCTTGAATATGATTTTAGAAGGATAGAAACAAAAAACTTGCTTTTCTTTCTTTTAACAATTTAATTCTATAAAAAAAAAACGCATTCTCAAGAACTAAATGCATGCCTTGTTATGTTGATTGCGAAACAATTGGTTCTTCTGGCATAATGATATTGTTTCTAACTCTCAAAACCAAGCTATTAGAAGCAAAATGGCTGTCTGTTCAAATACTTATGACAGGTACTGTAAGAGTAACTTTATCGAATATTCTGTTTATCATGTTACATCGGTATGAAGTGTAACAACAGCAGTAATGCAACGAAACCACAAGTATAATAATTAGCAATGTGTGTGTCTTTTGTCACGCTAAGGGAGGCAACTGACGTAGTAAAATAGAATTTCATATTCCCATGACGTAGTAAAAATGATGAATTTGCAGTGAGCTTGGAGAATACTGCTATGTAAATCTCTGTTATCCACGTATATAAAATGCAATGCGTATATATTCTCCAAGCCCACTGCAACGTAAATCTCTATTATTTACATTTATAAAATGCAATGTGTATCCATATATTCTCCGAGCTCACTGCAATGCAAATCTCTATTATCCACGTATATAAAATGCAATGTGTATCCATATATTCATCAAGCTCACTGCAATGCAAATCTCTATTATCCACGTATATACAATTCAATGTGTATCTATATATTCTCCATGCTCACTGCAATGCAAATCCCTATTATCCACATATATAAAGTTCAATGTGTATCTATATATTCTCCATGCTCACTACAATGCAAATCCCTATTATCTACATATGTAAAATTCAATGTGTATCCATATATTCATCAAGCTCACTGCAATGCAAATCTCCATTATCCACATATATAAAATTCAATGTGTATCCATATATTCTCCAAGCTCACTGCAATGTAAATCTCTATTGTCTACGTATATACAATGCAATCTGTATCCATATATTTAACATATGCCGTCATTTTTGACGGCGCAGGCAAACTAGTGAATTTAGAATTGTTATATGACGAGAGGTCCACCGGTTCGATCAATACTACATTTTCCATTGAAATGAGGGAGCTTTTTCAGTGAATGAATAGTGATGAGTCCCGGTATTAGGATGGAGATTTTCTTTTCTTATTTGTTGGCCTTTTGAAATACCATCGAGTTCAAGCTTTGATCAGTAAAGATAAGCAGATACACGTGTTTTGTAAAAGCGTCAAATGCAAACAGAAATACGTACACCCCCCCCCATCTCATAGAGATTGTAATGGGAATAAGAGGTTTAAAATATGTGAAAGACTCTGAAGGAAACAGGTCTGGTCAGTCACTCAGTAGAAACCGACGTATTTTGGCAACATGCCGTGTTGGGGGTGATCAATGAATAAATTAAAATTTTTTAAAAATTGGGAAAAGGGGTGATCAATGATTAAATTACTTCTCTCGGATTTTGTTGGATGATGATCACTAAAATAGTCTGAATTTAAAAAAAAACAAGCGTGAATGCTCTGACACAAACTAAGGGACAACTTTAGTATAAGCTTACATTGCAAATTGAACCCCCACTAAGAAGTTATTTAGGGTGAATTTTAACGGGTCTGGTCAGTCACCCAGTAGAAACCGTCACGTGACCGACGTATTTTTAGCAACGTGCCGTGTTGGGGGTGATCAATTAAAAGAAAATGGAAAAAGGGGTGATCAATGAATAAATTACTTCTCTCGCCTTTTGTTGGGCGGTGATCATTAAAACAATCTGGATTTTTACAACCAAACGTGAACACTGCCGACAACAAACCTGGGAATAATTTAGCAGAAACTTACATTGCAAATTGAACCTCCACTAAGAAGTCATTTAGGATAGCCATAAGAACCCGGACACATTTCTACTTGAAGGAACATTATGCGGGATTCTGGGTAGGCAAAATTGACACAGTAACATGACTGCACCAGGATGTTCAGTAGATGTCACTTGGTACACTTCATGAGTTAAAATCAAGGATAAAATATAATATTATATAAGAGACCGTGCAGATCAATTAAATTGTGTGTGACACTTAGTACACTTCATGAGTTAAAGGCAAGGATAAAATATAATATTATATAAGAGACTGTGCAGATCAATTAAATTGTATGTGACACCGGTGTCACAGTGGGTTCTTATGGGTTAGAAACTGAAGAAACCTATGTTGACAGTTTTACTGACAGTTTCTAATACATACACCTCCTTCATCTGATAAACTTCTTATTCCATTACGATTTCTAACATATGTAAAAGACTTTGAAAAAGAAAATACTGATGGTAGTGTGTTCGAGAAGACTTTGTCTCTTGAAATTCAAGAACAGCCATTCTTATGCAAAGAAATATATACACGAGTCAAGCTGATACGGGCCAGCTTGGGGATATTACTGAAAGACATAGGGTCCACTCTTCACACGACAGCAACAGCATTTAGTGAATTCGTCTACCACCTTTTTCAGATATCAGTTCAAGATGGCTGAATCAAATATGAGATCCGCGTGAAGGTAGTGTTATGTTAGTTTTCAACCCATGAGAATCTGGTTTGTATGAGAACTTCAGAAATCGGATATATAACCAAAAAAATGACTCCATTATTAAAAGTGTGTACTGTGACAGCAGAAGATATGAATGTTTTCAAATCAAGGCTTCATAAAGAATTCTCAGACAATGATGTGTTCAACTATAACTTCGGCTATTGAAATAGCATCAGTATACAAGTTGTGCGTGTGTGAGCAATGTGTATAGCATCGAATATCTCGGCAAAGCGTACGTTACGCTGATGACTGATGATATCAACAGATTATGAAGAATCAAGACACTTCAATACCCACCCTGTACCACCTCAATACCCACTCAAGGTAATTACGGGTGGATTGATTGATTGGTTTAGCGGCATATCAACCCTTGATGGGTCATTTAATGCTGTAAACAGTTTAAAATTTAAAAAAAATAGTCTTGTGACTTTGGTGAAAAAACAGGTGGCCCCTGTTTGGGGGTGGGGTCTTACCCTTGTGCAGGGTGTGCAGTCGGCGTATTCTAGGCCCCAGCCGGCAGGGCCGAATTACGGGTGGAATTGAGGGTAATAATTAGAAACCGTCAAGCAAAGCTGGCTATCTATGTGTGTCTCGCGCGTACAGGCAGCACCAATGGCGCTAGAGGTCTGAACATTGAAACATTACCTCCTTATTATGTCTCGAAAAAACTTTTAAAACAGATTGAACCCCCCACTAAAAACCTATTAGGGGGATAATTTACAATATAAGTTTATGCTAAATTGGTCCATAGATTGTATCCGGAAGCATTCACGCTGGTTTTTAGTGATCCAATAAAAGGCGAGAGTAGTAATTTAAAAAAAAATTTTTTTTTTGAAAATTACCCTCCAAAATAAATTTTTACTGGGTTTTCAATTTACAATGTAAGTTTATGCTAAATTGGTACCTTAGTTCGTGTCCGGCACCGTTTACGCCTGTTTTCTTTGTAAATTCGAACTTTTTTGGTGAACAGGCCGTGATTGATCACCCATTTTTCCAATTCTGTTTATTGATCACCCCCCCACCCCCAACACGGTATGCCACCGGTCACGCGACGGTTTCTATTGAGTGAATAACCAGACCTGTTGCAGATAATAATTATGATTATTTCAGAATATCGTGTGAGCGACTCGAATTAAAAGTCTTATACAAACATTAAGAATTCGTAATAGAAACTAAAGAATGTCCATCTTCATTCACTGCTTGCTGGTCATGTCCTGACCAAAATATGCTTTGGACATTGCTAACAAAGCCAATACCCGCTGGATAAACAATTCTATGATAGAAAGAAAGCGTCATCATGTGCTGTTATCATTACATCATTACAATCATAAGACTTGAGATCTTCGTCTACAATATGTGTTGAAAATATGACGGAAGCATTTCTAGCGTTTATTGCACAAATAATAGTGTGTGTTTGTTTGAAGTGACAAAAGTCGAAGCCTTGTGGTACAGAAGGTGTATTTATTCCAGCGTTTCGTTCTTTAAAAGAACATCACCAGGGAATGAGTGGATTATACAGAATGTTCTCGTGTATATATGGGCAGTTTTGGAAGTGTGGTTGGGTAGTAATTCTGGGTAGGCGTCAGGCAGCCGCTGGTGGGAACTGTAGAGATTTGTGGGTCATGTTACCCGGGGGAACAACTTTGTGTGTTTGATCCAAAAAAGATTTCTATGTGGGTTGGCAAGGAGGATGTGGGTTGGACAAAGCTCTACAGGTCCACGAGCAGCTTTCTGACCCCTACCCAGTCCTACTACCAAGAACTATTACTCGATCACCACCCACACTTCCAAAACTGCTCATATACACACGAGAACTTTCTGTATCATCCACTCCTTCCCTGATGATGTTCGGAATAAATACATCTTCTGTACCACAAACCTTCCGACCTTTGTCACTTCACTCACATATTGTCGGATTCACCAGAATCTACTTTCCATTTTATATATGTAATAGAAATGGGGAGGGGAAAAACACAGACAGTTTCGATGCAATGAATCCAACGGCACGTCAATGTTGCA